>PVJI01004879.1:0-62710 GCA_004026765.1 Micronycteris hirsuta
AAAGAAAAAGCCCCTTTGTAAACACAGCAAAACAGAAGTGGAAATGACAGGCTCATCTATGCATTAACATAAGTTCGTTCAACAGATCATCTGCAAAGTTGCTGCCGAGAGCAGATCTGGACAGCAAGAGGGCACGCCGTCTGGGTCGGGGGAGGATAATGATGGTGGACGCTGTGGGCTGGCCTCGATAATGAATGGTGTCTGGCCATACCACCCCCAAGGGAGAGCACTGAAAGAAGAGTGGGAGACAGAACACTAACCATCCTTTCCAACTTGCCTGGAGCTGGTTTGCGTCTCTGAGTGTGTGCATGCACGTATACGTGAGTGTGTACATGTGCTCCCAATACCTGATTCACCATGCTGAATTCAGAGTGGCTACACAAAAGAGGGGGTCCTCAAGAACCCGCAGAGAATGACAGGCCCTGGCCGCTTCCCTCTGATTACCTCAGGGCCTCACAGCACGCCGGCCTGCGCAGGCTTTCAGCAAGCTGTCTGCTGAGTTGACGACAGAACTGACAACGGCGCCGTGAGCCGGGTGGAGCGCATGGCGGGGGAATGACAACTAGGAAGAGCACAAGCGGCAGGCAGAGGCAGCAGAAAAGTCTGCATGAGGGAGAAGTCAGGCCGTCCCTTCACTTCTTGATCTCGGACCCAAGGGATCCTTATGGTGGCTTCAGGGACTGGCACAACTGAGCCACTGGGATGTGACACTAATTCTGAGGCCAGCCAAGGGAACTGGAGATTTCCCAGGACAGTCAGTCCCCCCGAGCCAGGAGACAGCCCTATTTATACCTGCAACAATCCCTAAACTCTATTTCCACAATGTTAACAAGCTCCATCCCCAGGTCCTTACTCCAGGGATAGGGCCAACAGTGTCGTCCCCAGAAGTACTGGTTACGTGACAAGTCTGGGCTTGTTCTGGCTGATGTGAGAGATGAGGTTCCAGGAAAGAGAAGGCAGGGACAAGGGCCTGCCCATCCCAACAGCCTGGGCTGCATAGGCCTGTTGGCCAAGATGCAGACTCAACTCACCCCTCCTCCCCTCTCACCCTGGTAGTCTCAGCTGGCACGCAGCAGGCTGGAGAGGTACCACTAAAGGTACCTGGTGGAGGGGATGAGAGGTCAGGAAGAACAGCAGGCCCTAAGGAGGATCGGCCCAGCTGAGGAGAATCAGCCAGGGGAAATGAAGCCCAGGTAATCCCTTCAGGAAGTGTGGTATTTATAGTCGGACTTAGCCCAGGATGACCCTCAGAGCCTGGGTAACCTTCGAAGGGAAAAGTGCTGGCCCAGCTCTGCTCAGCTGGGGCCTCCCCACGTGGCCTCTTTAAGGCGCCTGGGCCCTTCTTTCCCATTCATTCCCTCCGGCGCAGCTCCAGAGTTGCGAGAAGGAAAAAGGTGGAGCCAGTTGCTAAGTGACAAGCCAGGCTTCCTGTACTGCATCCCCTCATGGGGCACACTGGGTCCCAGGTGGTCCAGGGCAGGCTGAAGGACTCGACTCCAGGCTCCTCTGGGAGCCCGGTACACACTCTGGGATGCCACCCAGCCCAGGGCAACTGCAGTTCTGTGCAACGACCTTGTTTTTCCCCCTGAGGTTGGGACCATCCCTAGTTCATCTCTGGGATCCAGGAGACAGGCTCAGGGTCTGGCATGCAGGAGAACTCACCAACTGTTTGCCAAATGAATGAGTGAGTGAATGAAGTGAGCAGGCGGTTTAGGAAACGTGGGAAGAGCTGGAGAGCGGAGAGGGGAGATCAGACGTTGGGGGAGCCCAGCTGGGGCTGCCTGGAAGAAATCCCTGTGAGGAAGACAGGGAGGAGGAAAGGGGTGGCTGAGGTGGGAGTCCAGGAGGGACAGAAGGGGTCCCTGAGGTGCACAGTAAAGCAGTCTGTGGACGATGAGGGGCTGGATGTCAGCAGCCACACCCAGTGAAAGCCTGGAACCTTCATGGCAACCGGAGAGGCGAAAGTGCAGCCAAGAAAAATAAACCTAGCCAGAGGCCCCCGGCTCGGGCGGCTGTGGGTGCGGACAAGGGGCACACATACCTTGGAGACAGTGTGCGCTTTCTCTGCGCCTACACACAACGCACACATTTACTGGGGGGAGCAGGCACTTCCTCTGTGCTCCACCCCCCGCCCAAGGCCCAAGCCGTGTGCGGTCGGGCAGGGTGAAAAGTGGCATGCCAGGCTGGACACCAACCAACTCTTCCCCTGACCTAAGCTGACTTCGCCAAGCTGCCTCCTGCTTGAAATCTGGCCTATCTGACCTTGACTACCAACAGATCCCCCGAATCCTTAGGGTCGACTCGGGGATCTAACCTGCCGTACAACCAACAGCTCCTTTTCAAGGCTGGCTAGGAGAGAACGCTGTACTTCACAGGCAGAGTTCGAACTTCAGCTGCTTGGGAAAATCCTGCACTTTTCCTTGTTTCCAGATCATACGAAATAAAAAAAAGATACAGCTCATTCCTTTCTTTTAATGAATATATTCCCACCTTCGTGTACTGGTGTGTTGGTTCCCATGTGCAACAAAGGCCTGGCCTGCATGGGAACGGTTCTGGGGCTGCCGGCTCTAGGAGGAGCCTTGACTGCAGGCAGTTTCCCAGACAATTATGAGCTAAGAGACACATTAGTATAGCCTCTCTCTCGAGTCTGGCCGCTCACTTCCACAGGGGGTCAGGGATGGACTGGTGGGGCGGGGTGGGGTGGGGTGTGGAATGCAGTTTACTTCCACCACCGGTGTGAGTGCGAGCGGATGCAGGGGGATGACCTAACCATTCTAAGCCTCAGTGTTCCCATCTGTAAAGAGGACAAAGTCCCACCTCATGGATTGCTGTAAGGATTACAGACACTACTCTGCTCAATGCTTAAAAAAAAACCAGTAGCTACTATAATTAGCAATCAATTAGTAATTATACAATTAAAAGAATTAAAGGTTATCGTCTTTTTTCTTCTTCTTTCCTTAAAGCTGCTGTGATTTGGGGAAACTCTGAAAACCCTGCTGCAGGGAACTCCTCGTCTCTCCCTCACAGTGCAGGAGGCTGCAGGGGTTAAATGAGGTTAAATCTGACAGGGACAAGAGCAAGCTTGATGGATGCCCACTTTCCTGTGCGGCTGCACGGCTCAGGGTCAGCACTTTTCCTGGGGCAGGAGGGGGAGGGTGGCAGCTCATAAATAAAACAGGAACTCTCCAGAGGTTGCTAGAAAGGTCTATGGTATCTGGCCAGCCCCCCTTGCTACCTCAGGAGTCGAGGGAGGAGAGCCAGGCCGTCGCTACCTCTGCGCTTTCCACAGGCCTGTTGTCAAGGAGGCTCCCCACGGGGAAGGTCCGGGCTAGTCCCAGCCTGGCAGCCAGGCGTCTGGCGGCCGAATGGCACAGCCTGACTTCTGACACCGCCTGGGTGTCAGCTGGCACAGCGATTCACTCAGACATATGCGGCCACACATCAGGGCAGGTGCCCCAGAGTATGGCAGCATCCTAAAGCCAGGAGTGACATCAAAATCACTTACCCTAGCCTCTTTGTTTTACAGACGAGAAAACAGAGGTCCTGACAGACGCTGTGACCTGCCCCAAACCCCACAGCTCCTGCCTGCTGTGTGTGCGCATGTGTGGGTATTGGGGGTGGGAGGTCAATGCTATCAAACCACTCCATGGCCAGTGAGAGCTGAATTACAACTAGAATACTAATTTTCAATAGCACCTCCCTCATGAGGATGTGATGAGTTAGTGAGGTGAAGTCAGCCATTTATAGATAGATAGATTGATTGACTGATTGATTTAGAGGGGAAGGGAGGGAGAAAGAGAAAGTTTGAGAAATATCAGTCGGCTGCCTCTCATATACGCCCTGACTGGGGACCGAACACACAGCCCAGGCATGTGCCCTGACCAGGAATCAAACAGGCGACCTTCTGCTTTGTGGGACGATGCCCGACCGAGCCACACTGGTCAGGGTGCTTAACTAGAATATTAAAACGTTAGGAGTTTGACACAGAGATGACGAAAACGCCAATGGGAAAAGCAGCAAGCGGAACACACAGTGCAACCAAGAGTGGAGAAGTTTCAAGTGTGCCTGACCTTCCGGTTCCCACGGGGGAAGCAGAGGACCTACCAGCTGGGTCCTCCCGGGACACTTGGGCCCGACCGTGTGCCCAGGTCTCCTGTGGGCTCGATAGAAACACGGGCGCGGGCACCAGCCCGAAACCCTAATTCCACATGGCTGTTTGGGGTTCAGAGATGGACACCAGCCCCCCACCCCAGTTCAGCCTCTCTGGGCACTTCTGGGGATGAGGCACTTGCTATGCCACGAGGAAGCCTGTTCTGTTGTTAGATGGACCAGATGGTTAGGAAGTTAACAGACTTACAGTCACCATTACTGAGCACTAACTATGTACCAGGGAGTAGAACAAAGAAACAGATTCTGGGGGCAGACAGATCTGAGTTTGAACATCAGCTTCATCATAAATCAGCTAAGTGACCTTCGGTAAATGCCTTAAGCCTTCTAGACTCCTCTCCTGGGAAGTAGTGAGTATTAACAGCTCACATCTTAGGGAGGATGGGAGGACTGAAGGTATCTACATACATACTAAATTAACTAATAGAATCAAGAAGACTATATATATATTCAAGTAACCTAACATCCCACATGTGATCTCCCTAGCATCAATCTACACACACACACACACATACACACACACGCATGCACGCACACAACCCCCCAGAACCATACTTGCTACAGAGTAGGCACTTATTACTGTCATTGAAACTGTTTTTGCCATTGTTATTATTAACATTACTATTCTGACCTGGAGTCCACCAGCTCTGCTGTCTACAATAACACAGCTGCTACCACAGGGTTGACATTTTGCTCTTCTCCAGACTGAAGGCCCCTATCCCCTCCTGCTGTTTTTACTTCACCCACCCTCCTCCCAACTAACCTGACTCATCTCGCAAGCCCAGGTGGGGTCTGCCCAGCACCATGCCCCGCTGGGACCCCTCTGCCTCCACAGCAAATAGGACAGCAAGTGTGCCAGAACTTTTGGGGCTGGAGTTAGAAAAGGCCCATGACCCTTCCCCTGAGTGTGGTTCCCCATTCTCTCAGTCCTAGTGTTCCTTTATAGTCCACACTCCGGAGCCGGCCTTCAGTTACTATCATTCAGGTCTGTGTCTTGAGTGGGGTGAACTTGGGAGTCAGAAGCCTGGGTCTGGTGCCATTGTGACTCCTGCTGTGTGACCCAGGGCATGGCACTTAACCTCTCCAAGCACATCTGCCAAATGTAAATGCCACTCTTCTTTGCATCTCAGAGATGCTGAAATGCTCCAGGAGTCTCTGGGAGAAGTGCCTTGGTCAAGTGCAAAGTGCACACAGATGCCCGACACCCCTGAGATCTGGAATCCCATCTTTTCAGGGCTCATTCACTTCTTCATGTGGCACAGCCCAGGACCCACACATCTGGTCTGCGCATCAGCAGAGAAATCCTCGTTAGAGCACGTTCATTACCCTCCAAAGCCAGGCGCTGGCCTCACAGGCAGCTGTGCCTGACTCATTCCTTCCCCTTCCTTCTTACAGCCTGTGAATCACAGCCCTGTCAGGCCAGTGGCCTCGCTGGTTTCCTTCCCAAGCACTGCCTGGCCCCCACCTCTATCTGTCAGGATGCAGGATGCAGGGGCCCACACCAGCCTGAGTTACGTGTGCGTGTTCCCTTCGGATCGCGCTGTCCTTGCAACTTGGCTGTCAGCTCCTGGAGGGCAGGCTCTCAAGAGGCCACACAGTGTGGTGTATCAAACAACACAGTTGCCAGGCACCTACCCCAGGGATTCTGACTTGATTGCTCTGGGGCATGGCCTGGGCATCAGAGGGGTGTGAAAGCTCTCTAGATGATTCCAACGTGTGGCCGGGGCTGAGACGCACTGATCTGGAATGAGGCTGCCCGGCATAGCTGGCTGCTTCAACTGTGTTTAATTAGGCCTCTGAGATCGCATAGCAGGGGGTTGCTCAGGGAGAACCCCAGGCCTGCCCGAGGTTGGCCATCTGGACAGTTCTTTCAAGGCTCTCAGCCAGGCGGGTCGTCAGGCAGAAGCAGGCAGCTCAGGGGAGCTGGGCCTGGGGAAATCTGGCTGCTCTGTCCGGCGGACACAGGGCTAAGCCCCTCTTTGTAGAAAGAAGAAAAAAGGAGCCGAGCCAAGAGGCCAAGAACAGGGGCTTGGAGTCAGACAGCCCTGGACTAGCCATCTTACTCTCCTTAATAACAAGGAGGGCCCTCCCTTCCCGACTCCGCTCAGCCTAAGGCCTGATGTCTTGGGCCTGTGTGGCCAACACCGAGACACCCTTTTCTGTAAGGACACTGAGGACTTTTTCTCCAGGGCCGAGCCACAGACTTATGGATAGAAGATGAGCAGCTCCAAGGCAAGGGGGGTGGTGGGAGAGAGGAGCGAGGGAGGTCCTATTTCCTAAGAAAACCCTCCCACCCCCTCCCCAGCTGTTCTGGGCAAGAAGAAGGGAAAAACCTGACTCATCACAGTGCTGTGTGACTCACAGGCAGACAAAATTTACTTGCCAGACTGGCAGGGAGGAAAGCCTGCTGCTCCCACCACAACTGGGGGCAATGGGCAGGTAGAGCCCATCCCACCATCCCTGCCTCCCACCAGCTGCCAGACCTGGGTGGCTGGCCTGGCAGGAGTGCCTCACTCAGCTTGGCCCCTTGACAGCTGGGGCTGGTCCAGTAACTTCGTAGTGAGGAGTGAAGATGGGAGGGAGACATAACTTAGAAGGTTTGGAACACAGAGAGGCGGCTTTGGAATCAGAGAGGACCTGGGTGTGACGTTCAACTCCACCCCTCACAGGTTGTGACCCCAGGCTGCTGAGCCTCTGGACTTCAGTTTACACCTCCATAAAATGGGAGCAATCACACCATCTGGAAGGACTATTGTGATGATTACATGAGATGTATCACTGTATGTGATTGCCTAGTAATGTGTGAGGCACAAAGAAGGAGCTCAAAAATGGTGATGCTTATTACCGTTTTGTATAAGCATGAGAATTAGCATTATAAAGAATTTTCCCTTTGCATAATTTCAGTCATCCTTACAACAGCCCTGCATGGCAAGTACTATTACTCTCACTTTACGGAGGAGGACACTGGGGTTCAGGGATCTGGGGGCAGGGGTAGGAGACCAGTGAGTGCTTTTAGATCCTCCCACTCCCAGCCCAGGGCTTGTCCCGGCTACTGTCCTGCATGCCACACCCCCAAGGCAGTGAGGAGAACCACATAGCTGGCGCTGGGGAGGTGGGGCAAGAAGGTGGTGACACCCCCCCCACCCCCGCCCACACACACATGCAGCTGACGGGCACAGAACCAGTTCTGCTTCCAGCCCAGGAGGGAAGGCCAGGCTGGCAACACTACTGACCAGCCCTGCATGTAGCACGGCATTGCTGCCAGCTCTGCCCGGCCTCCTGTCCAGCCTGGCTTGACTCTAATCCACGTGGTAGCTCCGGAGAGCCACTCACTGATGCCTGTATGTGTGGGCCTCCACAACGGGCTGTAAGTTTCTCAAGGCAGCACGTGGTCTTTTTAGTGTTGGCATCTGGATGCCTGGCCCCTAGCCTGGAGCCAGATTAGCAGTACAGGTAGGCTGCCCAAAGCCTCAGATTCCAGACCTGAGATAGAACCCTGGCGCTACCACTTGCATGACTTGGGCAGGTTATTTAACCTCCAAGAACCTCAGTTTCCTCATCTGGAAAATGGGGATAACCATGACATTAACAATCATGCCTAACATTTATTAAGTTCTTGTCATATGCCAGACACTGTCCTACGCCCTTTATGTGTATAAATCACCCAATACGAAGGCCACATGGCTAGGCGGTGGTCTGGCTCTGAAACCCCCACAGGATACCACCTCTCCTGAGTAGCAAGTGCCTGGTAGGTTGTCAGTGCTCAGCACATGGGAGCTAGTCTAGTGGATGCTCAGGAAGCACTTCTAAGATGAACCAATGGATGAGCCTCTTTTGGTCTAATTTCATTTCTATCCACAAGCACTTATTACTGAGTCTTATTCTGTGTATAGCCTACTGAGTTATTTGAAGTTCCTGTGAAATATAAAGTAAAAATAAAAAAAATATTTAAAAAAGTGAGGCTTCCTCACCCTTCCACAGGAGGTTAACAGAATCCAGCCTGCTGGAGCAAGAGGCCGTGATCCCAGTCCTGCAAGTTCCCTGCCCTTCCACCTTCTACAGATGTAGGTGCCAGCCCCGCGGAAGAGGGGGCGGAACTGGCCCAGGGTGCTGGCTGCGCGTGGCCCTCCAGCGTGCCACTGGGGGTGGTGGTGTGACGGGGCCTCAGCTGCCCAGGCACCTCTTCCTGAGCAGTTTGTTTTGGCTACACCCGAGGTGAAGGTGGTGGTGGACAGGAAGGACAGGGAGTTCAGAGGGCCTGAGCAGCCTATAGGAGTTGGCCTTGGCATCTGTATGGAGGGCAGGAAAGGCAGGGCCCCCTAGTCCTCCCACACAGCACATTCCCACCCTCCAGCCAGGCCACAAGGGCTGGCCCCCAAACTAAACAAGGAGAGGGTCTCCAGAGCCAGGGGAGCTCTTTTCTAAGCAGAAACCCTGTTTCAAAGAAAACAGTGAATGGCTTTCAGAGAAGCCCACTCACCATGTGAGGCAGGGAAAGTGATTCTGTTGGGGGAGGGGGAGAGGCAACACCCACATGCCCACTCCTCTGGATACCTTCCTGATGTGCCCCAGGCTCCGAAGGTACAAGTGGGCTTCAGCTCCCATGCTCCCTGCCCACCTGCGGTCTCTCAGGGACAGGCACCCTTCACCTCCAGGGCAGCTCCCAACTCAGCCATGAGGGCTGGACATCTCAGCCCAAGGCTGGCCGGTTCAGCCCTATGACCTAGGGCATAGCGGTCATCTCTCTGAAGCTCCTCATCTGGGCTCCCATCTATAAAATGCAGAGGTTAAACGAATGGATTCAGAGCCCCTTCTAGCTCTAGCCTCCTTTCAAACCCACGTACGGGAAGACCTGTGCAGAGCTCGTGAAGAGCGCAAAGACAGCTAAGGCAAGATCTTTGCCCCGCCCCCGGCTGACCACTCCTGCACAGAACAGTAAGGCAAAGCGCATGGGATAACACAAGCACAACACACACATGAGATTCTATGCAAAAAAAATGGCTGCGAGACCCCATGGACAGAGGCCTTGAACACCCACAGGGGCCTGTTAAAGCGGAGCCACTCAGGCTCACACAGTCAGGCACCAGTGCCCGGCCCTGCAGACGTCCCGATGAGCACGACAAGTCCCTGACTGCACCAGTACCTGCCACTGTCTGGGCCTGGCCTGAATCACACCAGTGACGCACAGGGGTCCTCTTTGGTTTTGTGATCTACTATGTTCATACTTCCTATGTTCAACAATACTTGAATGCACAATTTAGGAAGCCCTTGTAATGTGTTACTCTGTAGCATATTTTTTAAAGTAAATAAGTGCATAATAACAAATTTAAACACAAATTTTGTTCAAAGAACACCCCCCCCGCACATACACACAAGCAAGCAAACTGCTGTACCCAGAGCAGAGGTATGTGGAAAGGCCTTAAAGATATCACAGGTTCGGCTCCAGACCACTGCAATGAGACAAATACTGCAATAAAGCAAGTCACACAAACCTTTCGGGTTTTCCAGTGCATATAAAAGTTATGTTTACACTATACTGTAGTCTAATTGAATATTAAGTGTGCATCATGTCTAAAAATACTCTATTGCGCCCTGGCTGGTGTGGCTCAGCGGACTGAGTGCCAGACTGTGAAGCAAAGGGTCGCTGGTTCAATTCCCAGTCAGGGCACATGCCTGGTTGCAGGCCAGGTCCCCAGTGGGGGGTGTACAAGGGGCAACTGCACATTGATGTTTCTCTCCCTCTCTTTCTTCCTCCCTTGCCCTCTCTAAAAATAAATAAAATCTTTAAAAAAATAAAAATACTTTATTGCTATGAAGTGTTAATCTTCATTTGAGCCTGTTGGAAAACTGGTGCCAATGGCTTGCCTTCAGTTTGTAAAAAAGAGAGTAGCTGAGCAGCACGATAAAACGAGGTAAGTCTATACTGGGAGCTCACACCCTGATTGACTAGGGCAGGAGCTGGACTGGATTACCTCTACAGCTGCCACTTCCAGCTCTGACCCTGTGTGACAAGGACTCTGGAAACAAGCAGACTCCAGCAGCCTGAGAGGGCAAGCTGGGGCAGGCCCCACACTCACCCCCACACCCAGTGACCTGACCACTGCCAGAGGAAGAGGCAGCTTCTAAGCTCTGGGCCTCAGATTACCCCTGGAATAATGGTGCGCCAGGGGAGGTAAAACAGCCCTGATGGAGGTCCAGATGCAAGAGGACACATCACATGCAGAGCCTCCAGGCTTTGGGAGGTCATCAGCCCCTGGTCTCGTTCTCTATCACGACCCTGATGTTCTCGGGCTTGTCCTGGGAGCAGTCCTACTGGTCCACGCCCACGTTCACAGGACCCTGCCACCCCATCCCTAAGGTAACCCAATTCTTCACGGTCAAATGACAGCTGGAGGTGGGGCTAGGGAGCTCTAAGGCGGGAGAGGACAACGATTACTGGCTCCCAGGCTGCTGAGGCCCAGACAAAGAGGTCATGGCCCAGATTCATGTCAACACAATTCCTGAGCACCCACTGTCTTCAAGATCCTGCCAAGCACTCCAGGGGCCTGAGAAAATGAGGATGACATTTTAATTACCTTAAGTGTATCCCAGGGTTTAAAGAGTACCTCCTCAGAAGCCTTCCCTGACAACCTACCTAAAGCGGCTCCCCCATTCCCCGCCCTAGCCTCCTTTCTCCTATGTGGCATCTATCTCAATTCTGTTGTGGTTTTTTGGCTCATTTTTCTGTCTGTCTCCCCCTTAGAATGTTAGTCGCTAAAAGGCAGGAAGGACCCTGGTCTCTCCTTCACTGTGGAAGGGGCACCTTACACAAAGAAGGTCCTCAGTATTAACTAAATGAACGCATGAATGCACGAATGCACGAATGCATGAATGAATGAATGACTACACTGCCAGACAAAGCAGGAAGTGGCATAAAAGATTCAGAAGGCTGTGGGGAAGCAAAGGAGGGAATAAGCACATCTGTGAGGCCTCATGGAGGAGGTAAAACATTGTCAGCTGGCCCTTGAAGGAGGGTGAGGGAGGAGGCGGCATTCCAGGTGGAAGGTACAGAAGCAGCAAAGGCCCGGAGTCGGGCTGGGATAGCAAGTGCAGCCCACAAGACTGGCTGAGGCCTGATGAGTCCACCTGGACCCCGAGGGGCCTCATGAGTGCCCATGGCCCTGGCCTATGAGCTTCCTACTAAACACTGGGCTTCACTCCTCATTGACAAAGTTAGGACTACATAAATATTTGTATGGTTACCTCCCACATGGCCCTCACTGGGGACCTGGCCTGCAACCCAGGCCTGTATCCTGACTGGGAATCGAACCGGGACCCCTTGGTTCCCAGCCGGCGCTCATTCCACTGAGCTACACCAGCCAGGGCATGCCTACATAAATATTTGAACATAAGTCTGCAAGGTGGTGAGCAGAGTCATTTCTAAATCAAACCGTGGTCCCCACTTGATTGCCCCGCTTTCTCCTTTTCTAGGTTCCTTCACCCTGGCTGAGTGGCTCTGAATCTAAACTTCTGTGCCACCACTGGGGGACTATAGGGCAACTCCCAACCTTGTAATGACAAATACCTCTTATTACCTTCTCCCGTCTCAAAAATATCCCTCTCCAACTACATTAGATTATAATTTTTTCAAGTGGAAATGCTAAGACATATCTGTCTATTAAAGCTTCTGATCAGTATATGGAAACCAATGGTTCACACTGAGCTGAAAGAATGCCAGCCCAGAAAGCACATTTCAGTCAACCTGGAAGGTCTGGATGTCAACTGTGACTCAGTTTCTGGAGGCCAGGAACAAAGGAGCTGAGAGATATGGCCAGAGGGGGGAAGAATCAGTGGGACACCCTGGAGATCCCCAATCTCTACATCCGGGGGGAGATCTGCCCACTGCCCACACAGTCCTCCTGCACAAGGGAAGAGGAGCCTGGGGCACAAGGGCAGAGAGAGAGTGGTGGGAGGCCACTGAAATCCTGGCCAATCAACGGTTCCACACAGGGCTTTAGATGCCAACTTGGGCAGTAAGGGGAGAAAGGAGGACTGTGAACTTGACACCATTTCTGTTCTGGGTAGAGGTCTAAGGCTGGAGTAACTGTCAAAAGTAAGACGGCAGCCCTTTGAAGATAAGTGCTTCCCAAGAAAGCAGGCAGCTCCATAGGGTCCCAAGTTTATAGCATCTGCAGGTAAAATATCTGGGGGAATACACACCAGTCTTTGCACTGGAAGGGTATGGTGACAGACCTTTTACTTTCTAGGATATATATTTGTATATGCATTGACTTTTTTTTTTTTGTTTAAAGGAACTCAATGTGTGTGTTCCTTAAGCTTTTGTTTAAATGTGGTTTCACAGAAAACTTTATGAGCCTTACAGGGAAAGGCCATAAATGACCCTTGTCATGATGAGGCTGAAACAGCTCACCTGGGACTCTGGGTGTCTTCTACCCATAAGGCATCTCTAATGAAAGAGCCTTTCTAATCGTCCTGGACCCAGTAAAGCTCCCATTTGAGCCACTCTCTATGAGTTGTACCACAAACAGTTATGAGGGAAAGGCTGGGCCTTACCCATCTCAGGAACCCAAGGGCTCAGGTCAGTCAGTGCCTGGCACACAATAGGTGCTCAATAAATGCTAAGAGAAGGAACCAAGGAAAAGATCACATGGGGGGACAATGAGAACTCAGGTCTCCTGGTTGGGTAAGAATGGGAAAGGAAGCAATGGAGAGGACTTGCCCAAAAGCAGACGCCAGCTGACTTCCTGGTGGAGCCATCCTTAGGTCTCTGACTCAGGGGAAGGCGGACAGCTGAGTGGCCAGGAAGGCTGCAGCTGGCCCTGTCTGCAGGGTCTTCCAGCATAGAAGGCTACAGGGCCCGCCATCTGGGGCAGCTGGGCCATGGCCCATATCACCTGCCTTCCCTGAGACCAGTTTGACAAGGGCTTAAAATCTGTGTCAAGCAAGAGCTAAGTCAGATTTGGAAAGAGGAGGCTGCAAGGGCACAGGGCAGACAGGTCAGGTCTCATTCTCTCAATTGTACCCCGTCAGCTGGAGGCCAGGTAGGAGCAGCCTCCTCATCCTCCCCCACGCTCCCCACCCCTAGAGCACAGGAGAAAGGTAAGCTCTGGAGTGCTGAGACCCAGGAGAAAGTAAGGCCCTGGAAGGCTCTGTTGCAGACAGGATGCAGCTGGTAGCTTTGTGCTGGGAGGAGACCACCTGTTTTGCCCCAAGCCTCCGCCCCACCATGAATCCACACAAACAGGCTATGGCAGTAGGGTGGTGGGGAGGAGGAAGAGGTGGTAAACCCGGGGTAGCAGAAGGTATCTGTTTTCAGCACATCCACCAAAGGGACAGGGAGGCAGCCCTGTGGGCTCAGCTCCCTGCTGCTGGAAAAGGCATCCTCTCAGTTTCAACTCAGCTGGAGGTCAAGAATTGCTGAGGTTGAAAGCCCTGAGCCAGGATGCGATCTGCTTGTAGTGAGCATCTCGTAACCGTGGTGACCCAGGGAAGCACCAGGCTGGGGACAGCCACAAGGCCAGGAGCAGAGCCTTCCCTGCTCTAGCACTGGCCTTGATCTTTTCAGCTAGGAAAGTAGATGCAAAGCACTCTGCTGCCTTCCCTGGACCTAACCATGGCCCATGAAGACTGGAAAGATGCAAGAGTCCCCATCCTGCCTTGGGAGGGCCCAAGACATGCCTGGAAACAAGAACACAAAAATCAGAAAGTGATGAAGGTCATAAGAGGCATGAACAAAGACCAATGGGGTTTTAAGGAGAGAAAGAACTCACCACCTTGGTAGGAAATACAATGGGGAAAAAGACTCATAAAGGCCTTTTGGCAGGAAGATGGCATTCAACAATAAACAAGCAAGCACACACATATACCCCGAACTCCCACCCTGACAACTCTAGCTGCTTGGTCAGCTCCAGAGCCAAGAGGTCACAATCCGAGAACACCTTGGTTCAGATGCTCCCTCTGGCCGGCTGCTTTCAACCTGGTCAGTCCCCTGCTACCTGCTCCCCACCTACCATTCTAGTCCTCTGTGTCCCACTTGCCTTCCCCTCCCCACCTCATGCCTGCCAGCTGGCCTGGTGTCATATTGCTCCTCTGGCCTTGGCCCCCAGGTCTGTGGCCCTACCCCCCATCCCACCCAGCTCAGCCTTTCTATTCTGGACCCATTGTGAGACTACTTTGTAGCAGCACATTCTCACTAAGATCTCATCGCACTCCTCACCCGGGGACTTGGAAACCACAAAGCAGCCTACTCAGAGCCTAGGAATAGTCTACAGCAGTTTGCAAGGTCCCCCGGTCACCAGACAGTCTGTTGGTGCTCAGAAAGGGCTAAAAGGTCAAGTTCTAGACCCAGCGCTGGAGTCAGCCCCAGGAGCCGGCTGGAAGCTGTAGCCTAGGGCCCGGCCCCAGGGTCTGCTGTGCTGGGCACAGTCAGGACTCCCCTGTCCAGCTGCTCTTCTTTTCATTTTTCAACCTGTTTAAAAGTTGCCATATGCTAAATGGAGAAAAAATACATAATACAAACATAAAAAGAAAAAAATGTTAAGCCACCCAAATCCTATTACCCAAAACAGCCACCGATTTGATCTGTTGGGAGATTTTGCTTTCCGTTCTTCTCCGTGCACACACACACTGTTGGGGTGCATGGCGTGCGCAGTCCACGCTGTCATCAGCAGTGTGTCCGTGATGCCGGCTTTATTTTAATCTGATGCCAAACGCTAGACAGGCGATTTGCAACCCTTGTCGCTCATCAGAATCACCTGTGGAAGTTCCACAGAAATGCAGAGGCCCAGGTGCCACCCCTAGGTATCGGCTCAGGGATCAGTCTTTAATCAGGAATCACTCAGTGCTGGGCACCATACAGGATGCATTTCTCTGTATTAAACACTCGCCTCACTCTCCCTTCAGGCATTCATCTACTCAAGAAACACGTTTTGAGCTTCTCCTATGCATCAGGCCCTGTGCTGTGGAACAGGGACACAAAGTCAGTGAGAGGCCCCCCAAGGTCAGAGCTGGTGAGGGAGACAGACACATAAGGAGGTAATAGAAGCCAATGTAAGAACTGCAATGTGTACAGAATCATGGATCGTGGAAGATGGAGTCTCACCCAGCCTGTGGACGGTCCTGACGTCTGCTCAGAGTCTAGGGGATGAGCAGAGGTTAGCCAGACAGAGGAAACAGTGCAAACAAGGTGAGCAGACTCTGGGGAATGGCTGCAGTGCTGCCGGAGTGTAGCTTGCAAGGCAGGAAGTGGCCAGAAACGAAGCCAGAGAAGAGGTGGGAACAGGTCATGGAGGCCTGGCAGACCACTGAAAGACTCCTGGTAGACTCTCTAGGAGACGGGAGACCCCTGAAAAGGTAAAACAAGGGAGAACGTGCATTTTCGATAGCTCCCTCTGGAATCCGTGCACAGGGTGGGTTTAACGGGCCTCGACTAGAGGCAGGAAGACCAGTTAGACCGCTGTGCCAGCAAAGGAGAGCAAATACGGGCCCGGACTCAGGTTTTATGGAGTGTCTATTACATGACAGGCAGAGTTTTAGTGGGGATGGATTTGAGAGGTATTCCAGTCACACGTTGAGATTATTTCTAATTTTTCACACTGGGATGAAAGTCTTTGTACATAAAACTTTGCACACTTTGGCTCATTTCCCTATGATAAAGTCCCAGTTGTGAAATTTCTAGGTCAAAGGTAGGGATATTTTTAAGGTTCTTGGTACCTTTCCCAAATTGCTTTCCAGAAAGACTGCATCAATTTTCACTTCCACCAGCAGTGCCCAGGAGTGCTCATCAGACACTCTTTGGCCCCCAAAAGAAAGGCAGAGGTCAGCTCACACCCACCCCACTGCCAGTGACAGACTCGCCAGAGACTGAGTCCTCTGCTTGGCCCCAGACAAAATGACTGCCCAGGAATAGGTTTCAAGACTGCACAAGAGGGCACCAGGCTGAAGGTTATGTTGCTTTGGAGCTGAGCTGGGGTCAGGGAAAGGGCACACTCTCTCCCATCTTCCTGTGTTGCCAGAAACCTTAACTAATTATGTCACTCCCCTGCTTAAAAACTTTCCATGGCTCCCCTCTGCTTATAACATAAAAGCCAAACTCCTTAGCACAGAAATCAAGGTTTTCTAAAACTATAATCTTCAATACACATCTCTATTTACTCATTTATTCATTCCACAAGTATTGAAGCACCTGCTCTTTTCCAGACACTTACAAAGAGCAAAGTCCTTGCTCTCATGGAGCTTACACTCTAGTGGAAGAGGCAGATGATGCCCAGTCAATATAGATGTGCCAGCTTATGCATTATGCTAAAAATTAAGCAGAAAAATAGAGTGATAAGAGAGGGCACGATTTTAGACAGGGTGGCTAGGGAAGGCAGGTGCAAAAAGACAGATGCAGAGCCAGAACAGAGCAAGAGGTGAGCCAGGAAGACAGCTCTCTCACTCTCCCACTATGCTCACAGCTCACCCGAGCCCCCAACCTACCAGGGACCCCCAAGTCTCCACGCTTTTGTTGTTGGTCCCCCTACCCCTCCTGTTGAAACTTAATCCTTCTGTACCCAGCTTGAACATCACCTCTTCTGTGACACCCTCCTAACTCCTCAAGCCGGCCTTGTTCCCAGCACTTCATTCCCATTTCCTAGTCCATGTGACTGCAAGCACATCGAGGGCATAGGTGGTCTTTTAGCTCCATACCTGCAGTGCCTCGCATGTAAGAGTCAAAGAATCTCTGTGTTGGACTCTGACAAACTGTCTGGTCTCCATGCTGGCCCTCCCCAGACTACACTGAGTTGCTACATGGCAGGAACTGCCTTACTCAGCCTCTGGTTCATCCAGTTTGTGCAGCACTGAATCTGGCACACAGATGTTTGCCAAAGAGGGAAGCATGTATTCAAGTTATCACAGACAGGAGGCTTATTATTGGCAGGAAAACATTCTCCACCTCTCAGTATGCACAAATAAAAACACTGTCTATCTTTTGTGGCGAGAGTGTTAGTTGTCTATCCAAATCCATTCTCCACTCCTTCTTGGTAAGCAGCAGCCTAGCTGGACTACATTTCCCAGCTTTCCCTGCACTCAGGGTGGCCATGTGATTATGTTCTTGCCAACGGAAATGTAAGCTTTAGGGGACAAGAGCCATAGAAGACTTGGGTCTAAGGACAGCAGGAATGCCTCCTCTGCCTTCTCTTGTCCCTTCCACTGGTCGGATCCCGAGTGTGGTGACAATCCAGCTTCAACCGTGCAGACCACAATGTCCCGTATGGACTAATGTCTCCAAAGGAATTGGATCCCCAAATGACTGCAAACAGCAGAGATGCCCCCCTTGCCTGGTCTGTTCACATCAGGGATATCAGGGCCTTTACATGAGACAGAACAATGAACTTTCCATTCTTTAAGCCCCTGGATCACTATGCCCCTCCAGCAGGCAGTGTAGCTTTACGTGGATGAATGCACTTGCCTTCACAGGGTGAGCCAAGTACCAATGGGACCTAAGTCTTCATGGTCCTCAAATATCTTTAGCAGGGCCAACTGGAGAAGGGTGGGTCCTGACACCCCCAACTCATTAAGAGCTGGGAGTGCCAGGAGAGGAGGCAGGATAAAGGGGTGCACGAGTCAGGGCACTCACTCTGTGAGAACTCGTAAGGAGGCACAAAAGGGGTGGAAGGCCACTGTGGTCTTGGTGGGAAAAGGCAGCATCGGGGCCGATGGAAGGAACCAGAAAGACAGATCTGGCCCCCAAAACTTTAAAAGCCTGAATGCCATTGGTATAAAAGAAAAGGGTTAAGGGATACAAAACCAAATGCACATAAACATTTATTCTAGCCCCTCTATGGGCCTCCTCACTCTCAGCCTGCTCACTGTCACGGGGTGGAAGGGGAGAGCAAGAGAATTGGGGAAGGAGTTGGCCCAGGAGGTGGCTACGTCCTTACAGGCCTCAGAAGCCTGCAGAGAGACAGTCCTGGCACAACTGGGTCTGCTACTCCTGGCCCCACCTCTGCTTCATTCCACTTCTGGGTCTCTCCACTCTGAGCCTGGGTGCCCACCAACTCACACCCAACCAGAAGGTACAAGGACAGAGGATAGCCCTGCCTTCCCTAGCTCCCAGTGCCTGAATCATGTGCCCAATCACCCGGCTCTACTCTGGTACCTGCCCGACAGCCCTATCCCACCTTCCATAGCTGTTGCCACATGTTCACGCCAGGTGTGGGCTCGGCACTAGTGAGGAAACAGTGAAGAAGACAGATACTTGTAGGGAGGCTGCAGAGACCAGGGCAACAAGCGTGCACCCCAGGGCCAAGCAGGAGAGGATTCGCATTCTGACACCACCCATTAACTGCCCTTGTGACCCTAAGCAAGCTTGAGTTTTCAGATCTGTGAAACAGTTCTCAGATCTGTAACAATCTGTTCCCACCTCACAGGAATGCTGGCACCTGGACGGTACTCCACAAATGCTCATTTCCCTCCATTGCCCCCACCTTGCTGGCCTGCCATAATACATAAAATTCCTACTACAGGACCTGTCCTTCAGGATTAAGGCACTGTCATGAAGCATCCCTGTGGAATAAGATCTCACCTCCTGCAAGCCAGTTAAATGTTCTGGGCAGGCTAGCAGGCAGGCGTCCAGAATGTCTGGTTGAGGTGCTGATGTTAAAGCTCCCAGGTGCAGACAGAAGTTGCTCAGAAGTAGCAGGCATGGCTGCAGAACACTGAGGAGAAGATGTTAGAAAAAATATGGTGTGTCAAGGATGCCAAATCTTAAGATCTGGGAATCTCCAGGAGAGCAGAGAAGATGCTAAAGAGCTGGAAGGCAGAATAGCTCAGGGGTGTCTCACAAGAAGAGAAAAAGGGAAAAAGGGAAAAAAGAGAGAAGGCAAGAAGGTGAAAGGCCTCTAAAGGAGAAACAGGAGGGAGTCACCAGGATGGCCCCAGCCTCCAGCAATGGGGGCCCTTCTCCAAGATGCTCAGCCATCACACCCTGGCCCTTCTCCAAATCCCTCCTCCCAGCTGCTATGTCCTTTCCTGGCACCATATGGCTCCTACATTTCCATCCACACTCTCAGCCTACTAGCCAGGTACACTCTAAAGAGGAAGAAAGCCAAAAGCTTTGACCTTGTTGTTTGGAAAGGACTTTTAGAATCTTACCCATTAAACATGCGGAGGTCAAGAGGAGGCAGAATACACCTGAGCAGGAAAAGACAAGATTGAGCATCTCTGGGGTGGTCTTTCCTGCCCAGCCACACATTTGGGATGACCGGGGCATGGCCCATGCCCTCTCTTCACCCTCACCATGCTACAAGGTCACCAATGCTCACCCTGACTAAATTCCCAGGGGTGGGAAAAGGAAAAGTTCACCAAAGAGAAGCAGATCTGCTCATGCAGAACCAGTGAGTGGGAGACCAAAGAAGGCCTGGCCAGGCTCATCCAAGCTCAGTGAGTACAGACCCCCACCACCAGGCTACAGTGAGAAGCAACCAGGCAGCATATAAGAACACATTCTGTAGAGGGCCAGGCCAACACAAGAAAGGACTTTCTCCTCATTACAGCCATCAAAAGCTAGCCTTGCTCAAGGAAAGCCTGGCTGCCGGGCTCAGCAAGGGTGCCAAGTGGAACAACTCCACATTGGGTGGGCAGTGAGACAACACAGGGTCGGGTTTTTCCCACTCTCTTGTCCTGCCATAATGCTCTGGAGTTCAAGAGGCAATCTCATCTGTGTCTTGCAGGACTCAATTTCAATCAGTCATCACTGGCTCCTGCAGTCTCCTGGGGTTTACAGCAGGGCTCTCACATCAACTCACTTAAGGTAGAACTACACCACACTCCTGTGCATTCAGGAAGGAGCCAGCCACATGGCCATAGGAAGTCAGCAAGGTGAAGCAAAAGTCAGAGGACAATCAATGTCATCATGCAAACATCTGTAGCCCCAGGAAACCCAGAAGAGGCCTGCGCATCCAGTCTGCTCTCCCCTGAATCCCATCCAAAGTGGGCCAGGCACACGCTGCTGCCCACCTCCTACTGGAGGAACAGTGGGCCCAGCCGTGCGGCTGGGGCTCAGAAAGAATAAGAGAACGGAATGCAGAGATCTGGGCTGGGATGATACAGGACATCTGGATGCTTGTGCCTGGCTCAGGGTGGCCTGCACAGCTCGATTCAGAAAAAGCCCCTACCAGGCTAGGGCAGGAGAGCTCCGGCTTCTGCTGAACCAGATCCCATTGGAGTTAGGAGGTCCTGCAGTGGAAGCTGGGCTCTTGGAGGGCAGTTCCTTCTAAGTTCAGACTGCTCTCCTTCAGGAAGAGAAACCACCCTTATGGGGAACAGAAAACTACCTTCCTGGAACTCCTGCCCATGAGTTCCAGCTCTGTCTTCTGAAACAACATGACAAAATCTCCAGGCAGCTCTGTATGGAGGTTAAAGTCTCTTAGCAATTATGGGCTTGGGAGTCAAAGATCAGTTCCAAATCCCAAGTGGATGATCCTGGGCGGGTCATCTAATCTAAGCCCCAGTTCCCTCCCTGATTAAGTAGAGACAATAATATGCTCCTCTTTGGCTTGTTGTGAGGATTTAATGAATTCGTGTAAGTGAAGCCCCTAGCACAGTGCCTGGCACAGAGGAAGGACTCAGTGAGTGGTAATAATAACGGGACAACTTCTTTCAGGATTTCAATACCACCTTCCTGATCTCCCTGTGCCTTTGTGTTTTCTTGCTAAGCAGCCTCAAGTCATGATTTCATGTTCCCCAAACATCCTTTGGTTGCTGTCACTACGTAGCCATGGTACAAAGGCAGGCGGTGGGCAAGGAGACTGAAAACCTGCACTAGAATGTGGACAGCCTTCCTGAAGAGATGCTGGAGGGAACTATTCAATCTCCAGTTCACGCTGTGCACCTCTGATGAGCCCAGCATCATGTAAAGCTCTGCAGACTCACCGGTCAACAAGATATGACCCCTCCCCCAAGAGCTTAGTGTTTAGTCCACTCCATAAATTAATGGTCCCTGTATGTCCAAGCATCTAGAACGGAACTGGGAATGCCACTCCCTCAAGCATGCCCTACCACCTTCCCCAAGATGAGCAGAGCTCTCCACCTAGCAGCATCTTCGTCTTTACCAGCCATCATTTGCATGTGAGGCCATTATCCCTACCTGTAGGAAGAAAGTGCGTTCCAGGTGAGAATACAAAGAAGAAGGTTCAAGGTCCATGATATTCAAAACTAACAAAATTAGCACAGAACTCAGCACGAAGTAAGCACTTGTCTTGGGAGGCTGAATGAAAGCCCGCAGGCCCTGGGCTTTGGTCACTGGCGTAGCTTCCCCAGAACCGCCGCCGCCCCGCCCCCGGCCCCCGCCAATGGTCCTTCTCCCTTCCCAGGGCACTGTGGAAGGGACATCTGCTATGGCAAGAAGGTCAGAGCAGATGGGGCTACAGTTCGTGAACCTGCATTGAAGGCAGACTCTGAATGCTTGCTGGCCAGCCTGGTGGCTCTAGAGTGCTCCACACTCGGCCTCCCTCTCCTTTCTCCTGGAAAGGGAAAATAACTCCTCGCTAAGGAGAGAAAAGATGAGGTGGCCACTTCTTCTTCCAATGGCTTCTTTTCCGTCTTGGAAGGCATCATGTTGTTTGCTGACCAAGGGCCTTCACTCATGCAGTTCCTCCTGCCCAGCCTGGACAAGGGCCCCCCACCCTTGGTTGGCTGTGCCTAGCATATGACTGCCAGGAGCAGGGGCCAGCAGAGGTTGAAACCTAGCTCATGTTCATTCACCAGAGTGGGCCCTGGGGGGACTGCCTCTGCCCAGAGCAGGCATCTCATGGGTCAGCAAGTAGCCCTGACCAGCAGTGAGGCCACATGAGACAAACATGGCTACCTCAGGCTCAGCCTTCAGGTGTCAACTTAGGTATCTTTTTCCAGGAAAGTCTTCTCGATCTTCCGCCCCCAAATAATTCATTCCTCCTATCCCACAATTCCTTCCCAACATCCTCTTCTGTCCTTTGTAGCACGTATTACATTTTGATTATTTGAGCATGGTCTGTTTCCCACTACTCTGTAGGTAACATGAGGACAGGGCATATCCATGCTGTTCAGTTGCATACCCAGAGCCGAGCATGGAGCCTGGCATGTAGAAACTCAATGTACATCTGAGCTCCTATGGAGGTACACGCTTCAGATTAGCCTCAATCTCCAGGACTGGGCCTCTACACTAGGTATTGCCTCCATCCAGTCAGTATACAGCACGAAGTAAATGGCAAGGCCATCGGGTAGGCTACCAGAGCCCCAGGAGGGTTTGGCCCAACTGAGACAGGGCAGTCAGGATGCCTTCACGTAGCAAGCACCATTCTTGGACCCCCTAGTCAATGACCGAGGGGCTGCAGGACACAAAATGACAGGACACTATGTTCTCCTGTTGAAAGGCCATGTTTCTCAGCCTTTTAAAGCACACACCCTCTTTTGATAAACACAGGCTTCCCATACACACCCCCACCCAAAACGGTCAGGCCCCACTTGAGAATTACTGTAACATCAGGCAAGACTTCGGTTAAACTCCACTTTCAATGGTTTACCTTTAAAAAACAATATATGTACTTTTCCAAACCCCAAAAGTGATTATGATACTGAATATACTTTTTCAAACTTCATATATGCCCCGTCCCCAGAGATTTTTATGTTCTCTCATTCTCTTCCTCTCTCCCATTGACACAGACGAGAAGAGACCACCATGGGCCCACGGCAGAGAGCGCACAGCCCCAAGTCAGCACGGAACGTGTAGAAGAGGCGCATCGGGGAACGCTTCCACACTGAGAACAGAATGGCGGCGTGATCTGAGTGGGAAGACCACCAGATGGAAATTCAAGAGATTAGGTTATTATTAGTTCTGAAGTTCCTTTGTCAGGGTCATGTCCAGTAAGTCCTTAAGAGTAGGAGGACATAGAAAAAGGCAGTGGTCACAACTATGAACAGTGAAAAGACAACAAACTCACAACTATCAACAACTGAACCTAGAAGACAAAAATATAAACAAACTAAGCAAACAACTAGAACAGGAACAGAATCCTAGAAATGGAGATCACATGGAGAGTTATCAGTGGGGAGGGGGAAAGGGAGAATGGTGCAGGGAGTAAGCATAAATGGCAGGTACAAAATAGACAGGGGGAGGTTAAGAATAGTATGGGAAATGGAGACGGCAAAGAACTTATATGTACGACCCATGGACATGAACTAAAGGGGGGATATGCTGGTGAGAGGGGGGTACAGGGTGGAGTGGGAGAAAGGGGAGAGAAAAATGGGACAACTGTAATAGCATAATCAATAAAACATATTTAAGAAAAGAGTAGGAGGACATTTTTCCCCAGCTGTAAAATGGGACACTGGTATGGGGGAGTCAACAGCAAAGAAAAATGCCATGACCCCTAGCGCCCAAAGGTCTTCCCATTGTTTGGGGTATGGAGAAAAGAGAGACAGAGCACAGCTCTGAGAACGACACTGCCAGGCTCCTTGTCTGGACTAGTTACTAGTTGCAACAGGCAACTGGCGGGAGAGGAGAAGTTGAAGTTTACGTGGGATGGGGGATGTCAGGCCACAGCCCTCCTCCTCCGGTGGGAGGCAGATACATTGCCACAGTTGGGAGAAGGGCATGGGAGTCAGACCCACACACATTGTAGTCTTATTCTGCCACTTGACTTGCTGGTGATGTCAGATAAATTACATAATCTCTCTGAGCCTCAGTTTCCCTCAGCTGTGAGAGCATAGTCATAAAGCTTGTCTTGTCACATTATTATGAAGGTTAATGTAAAGTGTTTAGCACAGCATCTAGAAAATGGTGAGTGAATACAGAAAGTATTATAAATGTTAGCTTTACTATTTTTATTACTATTACTGTTTCCTAGTAGGAATGCAGGCAGCTGGACGGGCAGTGCAGAGGCACCTGGCAACCCTCTCATTCTCATTTCCTATTTATTGTCACAAATGACATGACCTCTGTGGCTGAGGACAAGAACAGCTGGGCAGGCCAGTGAAATGTACAGCTGCTGTGTTTTAGGAAAAGTAATACTCCAAGAGGCCCAAGTTTGGAAATGAGCTGGCAGGAGAATACAAAGTCTTGCTTGGGGTGGGGGAGCAGACACTCCAAAGGAGGCCAAAGGGGCTGCAGGAGAATAGAAGGAAGAAGCAGAGCGAGGGAAAAGACCCAAACTGAAGACTTTGTGGGCACAGGAAGCTGGCCCTCCAGGAGAGAGGCAGCTTGCAGGTGAGCAACAGGGAAGCCAGGGAGAGCAGGATGTGGGCGGCAGGGAAAAGCCCGGCCACATCCTGAGGAAGGGGCAGCTGGGTAGAAAGGAACAGGCTGCCGGGCACTGCTGGATGGAGAAAAGTCAGGACTGAACAAGGAGGGCCACCGGCTCTACTGCTGGTTGACCTCAGGTCCCTTCCTCAAGCCCGCCCTGTTACCGGACTCCATGAGCCCCAGGATTTCACCAGTATTCCCATCACTGCCCCCATCTACTACCCCGTCTAAGTCCTCGTCTAGGCTGGTGGCAAAACAGGATGCAGGTTTCATCATTTCCCCTTTTCCTGGGAACTTTGGAACAAGTGCTCCACAGCTTTCTCCATGGAGTACAGGCCAAGGAGGCCCATGTGGAGCAGAAATCACTTTCCTTTTCAGCCTGAATTGTATGTGGGGTAAGCCGCCCACGGGGGCCTCCTCCCCCAGCCGCTCTTTTCTCTCTCTTAGAGGACAGCTCAGCCTCAGTCCTGGCCACTGGGCTCTACCCACACACAGCACCCACACACAGCACCTGGGAATGCTGGAGGTCGGTGGTGGGGTGAACTAATCCTAGACCTAATCGGTCATTCAGGCACCCCCAGATTCAAATTCCAGACAGGCGCTGTTATTGACATAACCCCAGGTGACATGGAGTCAGCAGCAATGTCACCCACCCAGGAGGTGGGGCTGGCTGCACAGAGCCAGTGTCAGGTCACATAGTGGCAGGTCTAGGAAGGAAGGCTCCCTGACCCTGCAGAGGGGTCACCATGCAGGCTGTCCCACAGGCAGCAACAACAGGACTGCCTGCATCTGCAGGAGCTTTTCCTGTGCACAAAGCATTGTCATACACATAACCTTTGACCTCCCCACAGCTGTAGGAGGGGACTGGGCAGACTTGGAGGATGGAGAAGCTGAGGTGACTTGGGCAGAGTCACAGTTCCTGAGAAGCAGAGCTGGTGGGCCCAGAACCCACCTCCAGCAGTCTCCTCCCTTACCCCAGAACTTCCCTTTCTGCTCTACACGTACACAGTTCTCCCAGCTGAGAACAACGACAAGCACTCCAGCAGCCTCGCTGCTCTGCAGGCTAACAATCTCTCTCCTTTGACGAGCTTCCCTTCCCCAAGTCCCCAGTGTTGCCAAGGCCTCCCCAGTGCTCCTATCCCTGCCTGCCACAACTCCGGCCCTTGCTCTGCTTTGGCCAGCCTGTCACCCAATCCTGTGGACTCTTTCTATCTAAGGGGCTTCCATACCTTTTGCACTTCCACTCTGGACATGTTAACACAGACCCTTTCCCTCCTGCCTGTGTATACTGCCAGCCTCCTACTTGGCCCCCCTGTCTTCTGTCCTGCTCTGCCCCTTCCCTAGCCATCCTTTGAGCCCAGCAGTACCCCCTCAAGTCCCTGGCATTCCCCTGGGCTCATGTTCCCAGTGGCTCCCCATCACCTCCATACCTCTGCTCCACAAGTCAGCTTTCGAGGTGCCTTTCAGGTCTATGGCCCCCTCCCTAAAGCACACACCTGCCCCCGGTCCCTCCCTGCTTTAGCTCAGGCTCATCCACTTCCTGAGCTCTCTCCTTTATTCCATCCTTCAAGACTCTGCTCTCCTACATCAACAAGCATCCCCTGACAGTAGAAAATATGGGGAGACTGTTTCTTAATGTTTGTCCCACCCCAAGATCTGAAAAGGATAATCTCGTATCCCACATGATCAGTGCCCCCCCACACCCTCCACTAGCTACCTGAGCTACGCGTACCTGGGTGGTCCCGTGACCTACAGAAGCCAATCCACTGGCTGCCAGAACTTGGCGTTGCTGTGCTCAACCATGGAACAAACCAACGAACAAGAGGAGAAGGCTGGGTCTACATAGAGGGAAGCCAAGGCACAGGCTCAGATTAAAGCAGAGAGCCACCAGCCCCCAAAAGACAGAGCTGCCTCCATTCCTGACTGCTCTCCAGCCCCAGCTCCCGTGAAGCTGGGATGACTTGCCGTAATCCTGCCAACAAACCCTCTTTCCCTGAGCTAAGCTGGAGGGGCCTCTGTACTGTGTAGAATGCTGTCAACACTACGTTGGGGAGCCTGGCGCCCTCCATCTGACCATCCCAAATGGAAGAGCTGTGTACTAGTCAGCAAGCAGGCTCTGCCAAAGGTCACTTCTTTTTTGTCTCCCCTGTATGGCTAGTGAGTGTTTCCTCCTTGGACTAGAGCTCCTCATTTAGGGCTGGAGGAGCAGACAGCTTTGGGGCTGTCTGTGGGGCTCACAAGTTCTTTGCTAAAGCTGTTCTGAATCTGCACAGGGTCAGGAGTGGTCCCTCCCAGGCATGTCTTGTTGCATGTGACCCCCTCCGAATCAGGGCAGAGTGGACCAAGGGTAGAGATATGTCCTAAGCTGGGCCCATGGAACTCACTCCCCTGGGAATCTAGACTTTGCACTAGAAGATCTGAATCCCTGTGAATGTGGCTGGAACTGTAGCAGGAACACTTGGGACCGTGTGGGCTGAGGAAGCAGGAAGCCAGGCTGCAGAGACAAAGGGAGAATCTAACAAGGTTTTTCCAAGCCCTGCTTAAAGCAGGGCAGCAATCCTGCCGTGGGGTCCCGAAACCCTCTAACAAATCACCTTTTTTGCTTAAGCTCAGCTCAGATGGTTTCTGTTCCTTGCAATCAAGAGGTCTTAACACAGCTGGGATCTCCCTTATGCTCCTCCAGGAATACAAAGCAGGGGCTCGACAAACAAACTTGCTGAATGAAGGAAAACTGGCCCCAGATTTGGGCTTTCTGATGTCTGCCAAAGGCACCGCTGTGCTCTACAAATACTCCACATATAAAATGTGTAACTCAGCCCCAGGCAACTTAAATTAAATGTACTTTCCTTGCCTAAAATGCATTATATCTTCATTTTCATCTCTTCTTCAGGAAAAACCAGCACTAAAAGGAAAAGCAGGTGGGAGCAGGCCAGAAGAAACAGCTGATGGCAATGCAGGCTAGCAAGTCAAGTCGGATCTACAAACTCTGTGCTACCCCCTGCATGCCCCACTACAAAAAACTCTGCGCCAAGATCTCTGTCCTATGCCACACCTCCAGTCTACCCAAGATGACCATCAAAGTCTCCAAGGCCACAAAGCTTGTAACCCTGCTGAAGGGTCATCTATGCCAGAGGCCATCACAAGGCCAGATCCACAAATCCCTAAGCAGGAAGAAACCTCAGAGAGTCGTTTGACTAGCGGTTTTCAATCTGTGTGCTCTGCAGGACCCCTAGACTTCAGTGGAACCTCTTGTGGCCCAGTCTCCCTGGCTGCAACCAGTGCAGCACCCAGTTGGTTGTATCTATTAAGTTACCTTGTAAGCTTGCATCTGAAGGGGTTCTATTGGCTTAAACAATTAGCACAGAATTCCTGTTCCAGACCAACTCCTTCATCATTCAGATAAGGAATCACGGAATCATGGGTGTACGGCCATACACACAGGTATCAAGTGGTAGAACTGGAAGAGAACTCTGACCACCTGACTCTCCCCAATGCCTCTCTCCTGAGGCTGCTCCTTAAAAAGTTCATTTGGGCCTGAGTGGGGCCAGAACCCGGGTCCGATGTGGGTGAGCACTGGCTGGGGGACACAGAGGACACTGAAGATACAACGCAGCGCCCACCATCGGGCACGGAGTCTGCGGTGACCCTGGCTGCATCAGCGGAAGGGCGACGCGAAACAGCCCGAACAATATGGAGCTGTCCTGATGCTAGTCCTCCGCTATATATAGTTTCTCCCCTGAAATGACCTCACACAGCAGCAAAGCTTGTGATGTGGCAAAACTGGCTATGTGTCCCCAACTCTGGAGATGGAGAACTCTGCTGAAGAATCCAGGTGGTAGATGGAAAGAAAGGGGTCTGCATGATGGGGGTGAGGGTTGCGGGGGCCAGCTTCTGAGACAACCCCAGAGAAATTCTTTCCCTTGACCCCTGGGACAGCAGCAGAGGGGAGCAAACCTGACACACTTGGGTAGTGGATGATGAAATATGAGTCCCGAGTCTGGGGTACTGGAGTCCCTCCTTCCTCACAGGCTCCAGTGCTCACGGCTCACAGATGTTGGGTGTCTCCTCCCAAACCATATCAGTCATTTTCACCCCATTTGTAGGAACCAGCAGAGGCTCCCTTTGACCTAAACCCCACTTATTCTCAGGACCATCCCTACCTTGTTGTATATAGCCAATGTGATTCTACTGTCAGAAAAGGAAGGAGGGAGGAAGGAAGGAAGGAAAGAGGCTAGGAAGGTAAACACCAAATGGGGAATGGAGGACTCTTTCTGGTTGGTGGGAATATAAGTTTTCTTTTTTGGGTCTTCTGGTATTGTTTATATTTTTTACATGAACACACAGTACTTTTACAATAAAGAAGACAGTATTACTTGCTTCTCTCCAACCTTACCCTCCAGACTCTCCTCACTCACCCCCAATACCTGCCCTATCCCACCCCGACTCTTTCCAAAGTGTCTACACATTGCCTTCACCCCCACTTGTCTGCACACTGTCTTGCTTGAAATGGTATCACACCTCTGTCTCTGCTTCCTCCCCTAGATAGATGGAAAACCATCATGGGTGATGAGGCATACATGTATAATACATGTGCGCACATGTTTGAAGGAATGAAGTAGGATGTAGTAGAAAGGGCACAGGAAATGGAGTCAGATTTCCTGGGTCAAATACCAGTTCTACCTCTGACTTCACAGTAGCTGGGCCTCCCTGAACCAGTTCCTTCAGCTGAATTTCCTATAATTGCCAATTCCCTGCCCCTAAAAGATAAGGATGGTTTCTGAGCAAGCTTACCAACCTTACAGCTTCTGAAGAAAGGATTGTTTTACCTCTAAAACTAAGGCTCCAGATCCAGCCTACAAAAGGGGCCTCCAGCCTTAGCCAGTGTGGCTCAATTGGTTGGAGCGACATCCCAAAACACCAAAGGTCACGAGTTTGACTTCCAGTGGGGGCACATGCCTAGATTGCAGGTTCAGTCCCCAGTTGGGGCACATACAAGAGGCAAACAATTGATGTTTCTCTCTCACGTTGATGTTTCTTTCTCTCTCCCTTCCTTCTCCTCTTTCTAAAATCAACAAGCATGTCCTCGGGTAGGAAAAAAAGGGGGGACCTCCAGCCATCCATACCCAAACTAGCACCGGGTGGTGGGCTGCACTCACTCAGGTAGGACAGGATCTGCAGACTGAAGTCTTTCCTTGGACACTTCCTCTGGCCCAGGGCCCTGGCACAGACAAAGGCCCAAGGAATGGAGATGTCAGAAGTAGCAGGCTGAGTATCTCTGTCCAGAGCCACAGGAAAAGTGTTTGATGATCAACAATAGGTCACCCTGGATCTTCCATGGGACACGTGTCACTGAAGGACAGAGCTAGGCTCAGCTTCAAGCAGGTGGGGTCAGCTGCAGATTAAAGGGCCTGATGAAACTTTTGTTCTGCCTGTTGACTCCAAAAACTAGCCCATCCTGCTTCCCAGGGAGAGGGTCCAAATGATAGTGCATACAACATGTGGTGGTTTTAAAATTTCATTTGGGGCCTTATAATAAGCCATAGTAACAGTAAGTTTCAAGCCACATAAGGTCCCCCTTCTTCTCAGCAGCCAGCCCTGGACTGGGCCATAAACAAGAATACTATACTGGGCCAGACCAGGATGAGCCCAGACTGGGTTCTGTGAACCTGACGTGAAAACACAGAGCAAAGAAGAGCAAAAGGCAACCAGAAAAGTCGGCCCGGGGCGTAAACACGGCATTGAGGGCATTGCCAGCTCCCGAGGACTGCCTCCTTAGCTCACCCTGGACCCTAGGCACGGTGTCACAGGTCTGCCCACTAGGGGTGCCCAGGCAGAAATGGGTTTGGAAAAAAGGAAAACAAATCACAGAAGCTCCAGTATTATTCAGTCCCTCACACCTTAAGCTCCTTGAAGAAAAGAATGGACTCTCCGTGATGTGCCCCGCGCACTGCACAGTGCCCGGGATAAAGCAGATGCAGTAAATGTTTAGAGGCAGTTTCTCACAGTGATTAAGGTACAGGCCTCGGGATACAACTACCAGGATCCAAACAGCAGTTCCTCAGCTTTCATGGGCAAGTGGTTTCCCTGGGCCCCGGTTTCCTCATTTGTGAAGTGGAGGAATTATGCCTACCTCACAGGGCTGATGTGAAAGTTGAAAACAATGAAGCCGAACACCCAGTAGGGTGACTAACACATAGGTGGCAGAAAATTAATAAGTGGTACAGATTCCAGCGATGATGATTCCTGGAGCTGCTGTGAGGCCTCAGGAAATGAAATGCTCAGGTCATGTGACTGTCTATTTTGGGGGAACAGAGCTCATTCTCTAAGTAAATAACCAACATCATGTGTGATATCCCATATTACAGAGGACAGAGTGGTCTGTTTCCCAGACACAGCACGGGGGGTGGGGAGAGGCAGAAGAAGGGACAAATCCGTGACGGTTGTCACCAAGTGCACTTGCTGGCATACCCAGGATGTGTAGTGTGAAAACTGGCAGAAGTGGACTATTTGCTAGTCATGGGTAGCAGTGACATCAGTAAACCAGCTATACCTGTTTAGAGCCCAGTGAACCTTTAAGTTGAAATTGACAGCGAGGCAGATATTGCATGGAAGGAACTCAGGACTGAGAACCGAAAACAGTGGTCTGGAATCCAAAACCTTCCATTTCTCATGGTGTCACCCTGCACACGACAGTTAATGTCACCGAGTCTCTCCCCTTAAATGAGGACGATCGCACCCTTAGTGAGTCATGAAGGGGATTCAACGGGATGCGTATGAAGTGCCCGCTGAACCACCTGCCACACCGCCATGGCTCAATAAATAGCAGTCTAAAATAATTATAAAACAAATGTTTTTTTATTCTAGCTGCAGGGGGCTGTATATCAAGTGTGGAAAAGTAGCTCAGCTGTGCATGTTTATCACCAGTTTCCCGGAAGTTTATGGAGGAGGTGTTTGCAGTTGACAGAGAGAAATGTGGGAGAACCCAGGAAGGACTGCCCGGCGGCCCCAGTGATGTCTGCCGAGCTCAAGACGGGCCACAGCGGACTGAGGGCGCTTGAGAGCCTTGACCTACCCAGCACGTGATGTTTGCATCTGTAAGGAGAGAGCCAGAAAAGCAGCCACTGGTTGTTGCTGGAATCAGCAAGAATGTGGGGGTGTTGTAAGAGATTTGTTACTGACAAGAATTGAAGTTCTCAAGTTTTTGTGAATGATTCACATTTTTTAAAATGAAGCTGGATTCAAGGCTATTTCTATAACATCACTCTTGGGCAACTTGCTTCCAATTTGCTTTCCTGAATGAATGACTATAATGACAAGAAAGACAGATAACCAGCCAGTATACTTGGTGGAAATTAGGTTTGTATGTAAACGTCACCAGCCATGCTTCTCAACTTGAGGGGAAGAGGAAGGTTGGAGACAGGTAGCTTAAATACAGTGACAAGCATGGTGATAATAGTAAAAAATAATAACTACTATTTATTGGGTATTTTACTATGTCCTAGGCACCATTCTAAGGACTTTATGTGTGTTGAGTCATTTAATTCTCATGCCAACCCCATGTAGTAGTTACTGTTATCTGCACTTTACAGATGAGTATAAAGCCCCCCAAATCCAAAACAACTTGCCCAAGGCTAATGAGCTGGAGGAGCTGGGATAATAAAATGCAAACAGACACTACATGAATAAAATACTTGTCAAAACTGTTATAATTACCAGCTACAAAAAGAAAACTGTACCTTATAATCATCCTCTATGAAGGATCTCAGATTTTGTGAATCAACAGAAATGCTTTCTGTACACTGACTCCAGGGGAAGGGCCAGAGGGTGGCCAAAATCAGACTTCCCAGGTGCGGTAGGGGAGGCTACACTCTGCTCCTCCCAACACTCTAGGCTGAACAAGAGTCAGGAGAATTCAAGTCCCGAAGGAACACAGGGTTTGCCCTTGGTTGTCATTGTCAGCCCACTGCCATTGTTCACTGAGCGTCTGCTGTGTGTGGGCATTCTTGCTGATCACTTCATACACAGCATCCCATATAATCCTTGACTACACTGTTCTTGCCCCCATTTTACAGATGAGGAAACTGAGGCTCTGACCTGAGGCTTTCTTACCACAGTAAGAAAGCAGTGGAGCCATTGCCTTCCATGTTCTGCCTCTCTGTCACTTATTTGTCAATAACTTTGGGCAGCTTGACATCCTAAGTCTCAGTACCCTCATCCATAAACCAGGAAAAATGATTCCTGCCCTGCCTACCTTACAGGATGGCTGTGACAATCAAATGATATACTATACTTGAGAAAGCACTTTGAAAACTATAAAATGCTGAGCAGAGCAAAGGATTGTTAGTCTTATTAATTACAAAGAGTGACACCTGATCCTGCAAGCACTTTGCTAATGTGACTCTGTTGCCTCTTTTCCCTTAGGAATTTGGGAGTCATTCCAAGTCTGCAGAGCCAGGGCACTCTTTTCAAGTCCCTGGCATCTGGGGGTTGGAAAGTGGAGGTTCATTCTGGGAGGAGGAGAAAACAATGATGTTTGAATTCTACTTGTGTTTCTCTTTAGGAACACAATCTTGGCTGAGATTCTACCACTCCTAGCACACTCAGCCTTCAAACAACACTCAATGCATATTTATTGAGCACCTACTATGTGCCAGGTATATGTGGCCCCTAGATGTGCAGGCTGGGATCTAAGGGCTGGGAAATTAAAGGGGGAGGTGACAGCAATGGGAAGGGAGCAGAGTCCTTACTGTCCTTGAAGCTCTCTCTACGGACTTCACAGCTGACCTCCCCGATTCTTTTCATGGGAGGTGGAGGAGGGGGCTCACAGCACAATAGGATCATCACCAGAATCAAGTCAAAGTACTTAAGCTGAGTTCCAGCTCTGCATCTTCTCAGCATCAAGACCACCAGCTTTCCCAAGTATGAAATGGGTAAAAATGTTCCCATAGGCAAAATGGGGAGAATGAAATAAGATGATTGTCTGAATAGATCTAGCATGCTGCATGAAGGTATTCAATAATAAATTCCTATTTAAAAAACATTTAAATTCCAGCAAAAATAAACTACAGTGGCCAGTAGCTCAGGCTCTGAAATCAAACCACTTGGGCTCCAGTCCTGGCTCTGTTGTTTACAGCTGTGTGACCTTGGGCAGGAGATGTTACCTCTCTAAGGTTTGACTTCTTCATCTATAAAGCGGTAACAGTAGTATTCACCTATTAGGCGATTATGAGGACTGACCAAGATAGTGCACAGTGATGTTCCTGGCACCTGGTAAACACCCAGCAAAAAAGAGCTGTTGCTATTGCATCTCTTCAAGCTCTAATCACAACAAAACTCCAAGCCCACAGGCTTGACTAGATCCAGGCGGCCTGGGGACTGGCTGGCTGCCTACTGAGGTTTGGGTTCTGGTACCAGCCTCCCAGGGAAGACAGGTAAAAATGAGGCCATCCCTGTCCCCCACTCCCCTCACCCACTACCCTGCAGAAAGAAGGTGCTCCAGCCCCTTTTCCTGGCAGGTTTCTCTTTTCAAGGGCAGTAGATGCAGGAGTTGAGGACCTGGGGCCAGTCAGAGGTATGGGCACACACTGAGCTCGGTCCCCCTTCCTTGCGGGTTCAGAAAGCAGAGAGCTCTTGTCCCCAACAGCTTGGAGTGAAGTGCGTGGCCTCATGCAGCAGACAAGTGCCCGCTGCAGCATCGCTGTGGCGCTGCAACAGGCTGGGCCTTTCGCTCACCCCACACCCTCTGGATGAAATAGTCCTGCAGCTCTCATGTGCAAAAGGGAGCTGAAACAGGGGCGCTCAGACTAAGAGAGCATTAACCTTCTTTGGGAGCCAGATAAATGGTAATATAGAAATGCTTTGCTTAATTGGAGACATTTATCTATCCATCCGTCTGTCCATCCACCCATCCCAACCACTGACCATATAGTTAGAAACCAAATTCTGACTGACCAGAAAAATGTCACAGATTCTCGCCACCCAACCTCCTGTGTTTGCCTTTGTGGGGCACCCCTCAGGCTTCCCTCTGAGCCCATCTACTCTTTCTCTGGGCACAGTTCTAACAAGCTCAAGAAATCAGAGGGGCTGTTCTTTGAGCCCAGCAGATAGGATCTCAAGAAGTGATTACTTTGATGAGATACCACTTCACACCCATTAGGATGGCTACTATAAAAACAAAACAAAACACACACACAAACAAACAAATAAAAAAACCCACAGAAAATAATAAGTATTGGCAAGGATGTGAAGAAATTGGCGTCCTGGTGTACTGCTGGTGAGAATGTAAAATGGTGCAGCTGCTGAAGAAAACAGCTTACTGTTTTCCTCAGAAATTAAGATACGATCCAGCATTTCACTTTGAAGTATACACACAAAAGAACAGAAAGCAAGGTCTCAAAAAGATATTTGTATATTCAAGTTCATAGCAGCATCATTCACAATAGCCAAAAGGAGGAAACAACCCCAGTGTCCTGTGATGCATGACGGATAAGCAAAACATAGTACATACACACAATGGAGTATTATTCGGTCCTAAAAAAGGACACTCTGACACATGTTGCAACACGCAGGAAACCTGAAGACATCACGCTGAGTGAAATTAAGCCAGAAACAGAACAAATACTGTACGATTCCAGTTACATACGGTACCTACAGCAGTCACACTCATGGAGACAGAGAGCTGCATGGTGGTTGCCAGGAGCTGAGAGAAGAGGAGAACGGAGAGGTACTGTTTAGTGGGTACAAAGGTTCAGTCTGGGAAAACGAAACCAGCTCTGGAGATGGATGGCGGTGATGGTTGTACAACAGTACTTAATGCCCTCAATGTTACAGAACTGTACATTTACAGGGGACTAAAACGGTACATTTTATGGTGTGTATATTTAAACACAATTTTTTAATGGGGGAGGAAGTGGCCAGGGAGAACACAGCAACAAGTAGAGGTGGAAACATGAACCCCAAAAGCACAGCGGCAGGAAACCACGCAGTCTGGGGCCCGCTGCCCTGGGGTCTCGGAAGCCCAAAGGCCTCACGCTGTCACAAGCACAACACCTGATCAGGCAGGACCCGCTCTGCTCATCCAGCGCCGGGAACAGGGTGCAAGGGCCTCACACCAACGCTGCCACGGGGACCTGGAGGTAGCCTTCTCAACAGGCTCTACCCAGGCAATTGCCTTCTGCCTGCCACCAGTTCAACCCTCCTCCTCCCCTCTTCTTTCAGAGATAAGAACTTTTGAGAGAAAGAAGCTCTTGTGGTCCCCACCTACACCAAGCGAATGCTTTGTACATTCAGGTGCGAACCCGATACTGTCAAGTTGCAAAGAGAAGCCATCCGCGCTCAGCACACTTGGCTTGGAAGCATATCGCCCATTTCAGAAGATTCCCATCCAAAACAGTTTTTAAACATTTATAGTTTTGCTCTTTAAAAAACAGTAAGCTTCAGTGATATGGTGTGTGTGTGGGGGGGGGGGGAGTGGTGGAAATCACTGACTATGGTTTTGTATGTAAAAATCCTATAGCTTTGAGTACCAGAAACTTTGTAAGTTCACAAAGTCTCTTTTCATCCAGGATCTCACTTGATTCTCACAACCTCTGGGAGGTCACAGCAGGGTCACAGTCATCCCATTGTACAAATGGGGAAACTGAGTTCAGAGAGAGATCAAGAGGCTTGTCCAAAGTAACACCATTAGGAAGGAGCACAGAACAAAGGCCTTATTTCCCACCACTGCCAGATGAGGTTCTGGGTTGGGACCACATATACGAGCAGAACTTGCAGCCCTGAAAATAATTTCTAAAACAGTGTCAGCTTATTTTATCCCCATAACACCTCTCTGAAGTCGACTGAAGATACTCTCATCTTTTTATTTATTAAGCAGACATCACCTGAGCACAAACAAATGACTGGCCCAAGATCACCACCCAAACAAGTGGCAAAGAGACTAGACCTCCTCCCTTTTCAATACATTTGACCTTGACCACTTCCCTACAATGTCTTGGCCTCAGCACACTTGAAACTTAAAGGAGCCCAGGCAGTTTTTATATAGGTTGTACCACATTTTTGTGAACTCGGTGGGGAGTAGAGATACCTTTATTCTCTCTTTTTTTAATAGCTGGAAAAGAAAAAAGAGGTTAAAGAAATCTTTACGCTCCTTTTTAGTTCTAAAATTCTATGATTCTAAAAATTCCCCAACAAGTCAATGGGGTAGAGCGGTCTGGAATCCACAGCACCCTCCTCCCTGCCTCAGTCTGTTAGACCACCCCACCCCTTCCCCTGGAGTCTCTGACTACAAGTACCATGCGCAGCTGGGAGGGGTGATGCTCTTCCGTAGATACACAAATAAAATGACTAGCAAGTGCTACTCCCTGGCTAGGGCCCTACTAGAGGGCTTCATTCTGCTCACCTGCTTCAGCCCTGGTATCTTCTAGCAGGAGGCTCTCAAACCACAGGGAATTATGACCCAGGCATTTGAGACCTTCCCCAGGCCTTGGGTAAGAGAGAAGCCAGTCCCAGGAACAAAACACCACTCTAAGGTTGCAGTTTAGTCTCTTCATCAGATACCTGCCCTAACATCCATCTAAAATGGGAGCACAATCAGGTCTTCTCATTCCTGCTTTTCTGCAAACCTCACCAACTCTGTCAGACGCACTAATTTCACCCAACAATATTAGGCACCCACTATATGCCAGGCACTGCTCTAGGTACGAGGGCGTGAGTAAATAAAAATCTCTGGCCACACACAGTAGAGAAGACAGCCAATGTCAGATGATGGTAAGTGCCATAAAGAAAAAGAGGGAAGGACGGTAGATAATGCTAAGAAGAGGTGGCAGAGGGAAGGGGGTCCATTTCAAAAAGGATGGCCTACAAGGACTTAACTGAAAAGAAATGTTTGAGAAGACCCAGAGGAGGAGAGGGAGGGAGGAACCCAATCAGATACCAGGGGCTGGAATGGAATAAAGAACAAGAGATGGCTTAAAACAGTGAAGCTGTTGGAAGGCACACCATGTCTTGTAGACCAACGCAAGGACTTCGAATGAGATGGGGAGCAAAGGAGTAACAAAATCTGACTTACAATTTATAGCATCACTTGCTGCTGTGCTGAAAATAGTCTGTCGGGAGACAAGGGAGGAAGTAGCAAGGTCAGCTAAGAGGCTGATGGTAGCTTAGACCAGGGTGAAAGTGGTAAAGATGGTGAGATGCAGGTTCTGGATATATTTAAGGCAGAGACAACAAAATCTATTGATTCAGCGGATGTGGGATGTGAGAGAAAGGCAGAAGTTGGGGCTTAGACACCTAGAAAGATGAAATCACTAGTAACTGAGATGGGCAAGTCTGGAAAGGGTAGAGGTGGGAAGGAGAGCTCATTTCATTTTGGACATGTTAAACGGAGAAGCCTTTTAGATACTGGATGTATTGAGTAGGCAGCAGAATATGTAAGGAGAGGATGGGCTGAAATTATAAATGTGAGCATCTCTAACATACACAATAATACATCATTGTAAATATAATCATACAGGATTTCCATGTATGAACATGCATAATTTGCGTGACTACATGTTTATTATCTGTCCCCTTGAACTGTAAGCTCCATGTGGCCAAGGACCAGGTCTGCTCACAGCCAGCAAGATGCCTGGCACTCAGTAAATATTTACTGAGCAAACAGAGAGATTGCCCAATTACTCTCTCAAGAATAGCCGCAGCAGCCCACACAATGAGAGGCTGACTTATTGCCAAGCCCAACTAACCCAAAACAGGACCCTGGGTCTGTCCGCCCCGAGCCTGAGATTCCAGAATGTAAGTGGATATGCCTGGCACCTCAGAGAGTCAGACATTTGGGTTTCAGCCCTGCCACATTCTCAAAGGGTGGAGCTGGGCAAGAGACTGGCCTGTTCTACCACCTCTATTTCATCCTGGGGTGGCCAAAGGAGGGGCAGCCTCACCCACTCACTTCTTGGTCAGAGACATTGATCTACCTAGGGTATACATATGGGGTAGCGGGAGCCCCCCTGCAACAAAAGAGTAAATCCCCAAGTGTTCTCTGAAGTATGCAAGGGCCACTCTACACCTGAAGGGGGGAACAAAGACCACTGGGTTTTCATTAACAGTTAAAAAAAAAGTGACAATCACAAAACTTAATGAGATGAGAAGACCACCTAATTCTTCCAGCTAATGCAACATTGCCTGATCACTGGGTGTCATGTCTCTGCTTCACCCATCAAGTGACTAGGAAGAGAGAACTAAGGTCAAAGGGTGACAAGGCATAAGATTTCAACTCAATAACTTTCCAGTTTTGAATATTGCCTTTGTGAAGACGATTCCAATGGCTCTAATGCTGTAGTAGAAACCCTTCCCTTTCTAAGATGTTGAAAATGTGACCCAGTGAGGTTGATGATTTGCCCAGGGTCACCCGACCATAGGCCTAGGACTAGAGCATAGATGCTAGCTCTCTGTGAGGCTTTCTCCCATTACACCAGTGACCAAGGGAAGGCAGGAGTGACAGTGGGAGCTAGGGGAGTTTTAGACGTTAGTGTTACACCATAAAATTGTGTCCTTGTCAAAGGGTGAGCAGCAGATGTTATAGGAGTGCCAGGTGCACACTGAGTTAAGAAGGATTTCTTCCCTTATACCAAACTTGTCATCTTACACAGTTCCCCTTGGCTTCGTATATTATTAATAAAGCTATTCACAGTGAGACCCACAGAAATGCAAAAAAAAGATACACTACGAGGTAAAAATGCAGATATATACCTCAGTAAAATGTTTACGTGAAAAATTTAGGTGGTAAGATGAAATCAGGCCAGCTTTCTAAAAATCAACAAATATCGAGTGCTTCCTCCGTACAAGCCACTGTGCCTAGTGCGGAGTATATGTATGTGTGTGTGCGTGTATGGTTATATGAATGAGAAAGACAGACAGACACACACACGGAAAAGACAGAAGCCAGGTCTTCAAGGCTTACAATGTAATTGCTGATATAAGGCTGTAAACATCAAAGAAATGACTAATAATATGGAGTAGATAATTGTTAATTAAGTGGTGTAATGTGTCTGAAGAAGTTCTCAGAAGAAACTATCAGCCCTGGGTGGTGTGGCTCAGTGGATTGAGCACCGGCCTGCAAACTAAGGGGTTGCCTGTTCGATTCCCAGTCAGGGTACATGCCTGAGTTGTGGGCCAGGTCCCCATTGGCGGAGGTGTCAGAGGCAACCAGACACTGATGTTTCTCTCCCTCTCTTTCTCCTTCTCTCCCTGTCTCTAAAAATAAATAAATAAAATCTTAAAAAAAAAAGCAGTAATCAATTCCACTGGGGTGGGGGTGAAATTGTCAGGCAAGGTTCTTTTTAAAAAATATTGGATTTGAGGTGGACCTTGAAGGGAAAAAAGGCTCTTGATAAGCAGGGGGAAATAACATGAGCAAACACCGGTGGCCTATTGCCAGGGAAGAGAAAGAAATCATGCCTTAAAAGGAAGGACTAGACCCAACTTGAACAGTCTAGAGAGTTAAACTTCTTGTAGACATAGGGAAGGACTTTTGCAAAAAATTTTTTCTGAACACAGAACTATATGGTTTGGAGCAGGTTAATTTAACAAATGTCTTTGGGGCACCTACCGTGTATAGGCACTGGATGAATGATTGAAGATGAACTTGCCTTTGGTGGGGAACTAATTTCAGCCTGGGAGATAAGCTGCACTTGAGGTGACAAGGACGTGAAGTAGAGGGGAGAGGGGCAGGTTTTTAAGACCCGCTGAAGGAAGAAACAGGAGGTCCCAGTGACTGACTGGCTGGGAGGCAGAGGCCAGGAAGCAGAGAGAGTCAGCAGAGAGAAGTCTTCAAATAAGAAGTTAGGCAGCTGCAAGAATGGAAGAGCGAAGGGAAACTGGCTGGGGGGAGAGATGCAGAGCTTGATTTTAGAAGTGCTGAATCTGAGGATAACTACATCAGAGTGTCCAGTGGGTATTTAGAGATATGAGTCTAATGTTTGAGAGAAAATAGTTGAAGATACAGCATAGGGGTCTTCCCAATGGACAAAGAGTTGTGGAATTGGATAAGATTTCTCCGGTAGGGAGTGTAATGAGAGAAAAAAACAGAATGTCGAACTGACCCAGAGTGTGTCCACACACAGGAGTGATCTGAGCAAGAAACCAAGATAGTCTAATGCCAAAAAGGGAAGGGGAGAGAGTTTCAAGTAGGAGATGGTTGTCAACAGTGATAAATGTGACAAAATCAATTATGTGAACTGAGTACATAAAAAATAAATATTTGTGGAATGAATATATGAATGAATGGAGGAAAGCCCTTGGCTTTAAAAATCAACTTTCCTCAGAATGGCCGGGGTTGCCAGGATGATTTCAATGTCAAATTTTGCCCACCCCCCTATAAAAACACATTTCTTCTTCCACGAGTCATCCTGTCCACCATACAGACATCCTTCCCTGTTTCCCTCATCCTCCTTCCCAGTTTCCGCAACCCCTCAACACACCTTTGGTGTTAAAAGAGACAGGAAACTCCAACTAGAGTTTCCACTTCATTAACTACTCTGCCTGTGGCTCCTCTTACACAGAGGGATATGTGGCAATTGCGTGGAAGAGGAGATTGTGTTCTAGCCCCAGTTGTACTAACTAGCTGTGTGAGTTTGGGCAAGTTGCTCAGCCTCTCTGGATACGGGCTTTTTCATAGATAGGAGGAGGTAGGTTCTATTTGGACTCTAGACAAGTTTAAAGGTGTCTTTCAGCTCTAAAGGCCACGATTTTATCATTCTCAGAAGGTGCTTGCAACATCCTCAGAGAAGGAAGTAAGTATGAGACCTGGAGAAACGACCGTCAGCCCTCTTCCCAGGGCGAAGTGCCAGGATAGGAGTGTACCAAGAAAGTGAGAAGGCGCTGCCCGGCCCCCGCGGATCACCAGTGAGCAGATCTCATTCCCATGGCTGGGAAAGATCCCAAAAACCCGAGGGCGATCCCCACCCCACACCCCAATTTTCCGAGACTCCCAGAAGGTAAGGAGGCTCTAAAAAGCCCTGCGGGAAAAATAAAGATTTCTTTCCCAGAGTCCTGCGGTGCTTCAGCAAGTCGGATTCCGGCAGACACGATCTGCAGCCGGATAATGACACAGACAGTCTTTTGGAAGAAGTGACTGTTCTCGCCTCGCTCGCTCCGAGTTCTGGGGACGCCTGGACGCCCGCGCTGTGCCCCAACCGGCCGGCGTCCGACCCCGGCCCGGCTGCCAGGCCAGCGGCGCCCTCGCCCCGGCCCTCCTCCCCTCCGCCGGCCCCGCTGCGGTCTGCAAACATTTCCTGCCCCCACCCCCACTCCCACCCGGAGCTTCCCAGTTGGAGCGAGTTGAGCTCGAAGCCGGGTCAGCGCTCGCAGTTGCCCCAACTCGGCTTCCCCGGGATGGGGCGGGGGGGCCTCGTCTGGCTCGGGAGCAACCTTCGGGGAAAGCCAGGCGCCAGGAGCCGTGGGAGGTCGTTCGGGAAACATAGGGCTCGGACAAGGAGGGGAACAACTGGCAGGGCGCCCGTAGCCCCGCTCCCTTCCCCGTTGTTACCTGCTCGCTTGCGGGGGTGTCCCGGGGCGACCGGTCTCTCCCGGCGCTGTCTCCCCACGCAGTTGCCCATGCTGCCTCCTCAGCCGGCCCCCATGCACCGGAGGCGGCCGGCTGGTCAACTGCTCCGCGCTCCTGCCCCGGACGGCGGCGTCCGGGGTCAACGGCTCCTGCCGCCCCTCATCGATTGCTCCCCGATCTCCCCCGGGGGCTCGCTCTGCCCCAGCGTCGGCTTCGCCACAAACTTTGCAGTTGCGGGTGAGGGGAGAGAGAGAGGTGGCTGACTCCCCAGCACAGTCCCAGGTGGCCGGGCCAAGGGGGCCCGCGACGGTGCCCGGCCAGAGAACAGCTCCGCCGAAGGGGCGGAGAGAGGGGGCGGGCACCGCCGCAGCTACACCCGGCTAGCTCAGGACTCCCAGCTGGGGCCGGCCCCCCGGAGCCTGTCACTCACCTGCCTAACCCCGCCCCAGCCCAGCCCCGCTCTCAGCCGCCGGCTCGCGGTGCCCGCGCCGCCACCGCCCGCCGCAGGTGCGCATGTGACCGACGGCACCGCCCCCTCGGGCAGGGCCTGGTTTTTTCATTGGTTTTCCCCAGGGTGCGTACCGCCCCTCGGCCCCACCCAGCCAGGTGCCCGCCCCGCCGCCGGTTTCCGGGGTAGCAGGGCCAAGAATTACTTGCACTCAATGGCCCCGGCTGCACTCCCAGAAGCGGCCTTCCCTCCCCATGCCACAACCCCGACTCCAGGCCCCGCCCCCTCGGGGAAGGACTGTCCCATCCCTCCCTGAAACTGCCTCGCCTGGAGCCGGCACAGCACGTGATCCGGGGAGCGCCCCGCCCCCTCAGTCTTCGCCAGAAGATTGGTTCAGTAGGCGCGTGCGCTGAGAGGGCCGTCGCGCGCCACAGCCCACTTCCCCTCCCACGGTCTCTAGTTCGCGTCATGGCGGCCGCCGCCGATCTGGAGGCGGTGGCGCCCACGGGCGCCCTGTGGGGCCTCGTGCACGACTTCGTCATGGGTCAGCAGGAAGGCCCCGCTGACCAAGTGGCTGCAGGTACGGCAGACGTCGCCGCGCGGCTTCCTCTTGGGGGCCGACAGAAGGGAGCGGCCTCAGCACTGTGGCCGGGCGGGAAGAGACTGAGGGACAGCGGTGACTTTGAGAGATTGGTCTGAGGCAGGTTGTGAGCATCGTGTACTTAAGAGCCGTAACAAACTGATAGTCGCTTGCATCTTCCTTAAAGTGCCTTTAGTCCCCTCATCTTTTATAGCCACCCTGTGCGCCGGCTCGGGTTAGGAGAGTTACTACTATTTCACACGTAAGGAAACAGGCCCAGAGACTCGCAGATCAGGCAGGCGGGGGAACCGGGACTCGGACCCACGGGCTCTAGTTTGGGATCTGGTGCTGACGCCGCGAAAACACGTCGTTTCTGGGAGGTTGACGTGAGAAGAAGCGTATTCTGGAGCATCAGCTCCAGTCGCGTGGCATGTTGGGAGTGGCCCGGCGGCCAGATCTCTGGCTGTAATTGGAGAGGAGAGAAGCCAGCCTGAGGGAGTTTGAGATGTTCTGAGATCCTCCTTAAGACTTTTCCTCCGTTTCTTGGTAAAGTTCTTGATTAATTTGCTTCATCACTTTTTTATGTGTTATTTGTTTTTATCCTTTTCCCAGATCTCCAGTTTCCTGCTTTTGACCAGTTCAAGGATCTCTTAGTTCTGACAGCTTGGCTAAGATTTAAATAAAAGAAATTCCAGATTTCCTTGGAATTCTGAGATTTCACTCTTTTAAGAAAAAATTTTTAAAGATTTTTAATGTTAGGAAGCCTTCAGATCTCGTGTTAAGTAATAGAATACAAAATAATCTCATGAAAACAGATGAGTTTTGTCTATTTTTGGAAATTTCTCATGCTTGGGGAAAAGTAAAGGACGCATTTCTCTTGAAAATTGAACATACTAACCTTTAGAATGTGGTAAGTTAATATAGTGAATCTGCAGGAAGTATAAAACTTTGGTCCTTAACAATTCCACTTTTATTCGTTTCATAATTATTGAACACATATTACTCTCCAAACAGATGCAAAGCAATAGGAATATAAATACAAATTAGACTAGGTATGTGCCCATCACTACACCATGGAAAGGACTGTAAGAGGTCCGTGCAAAGTCGCATGGGAGCTTCAAGGAGCCAATGCCTGATGCTGCCATCCCGCTAAGTTTAACTGCTTACAGCGTTAGGAAGTATGGTGTATTATCAATGCTTACAATTGTCAAGTACAGTGCATTACCAATGTCATTTTCCCCAGTGTTTTATGAAAATTTTCAAACTTACTGCAAAGTCTAAAGAATTTCATAAGAAACCCACATACACTCACCATCTAGATCCTACCATTAACATTTTAATATAACTTGCTGTATCACATATTTATCCATCCATTTAAATTGTGGATATCAGTAAACTTCCCCCTAAATACTTTGGTAGGCATATTATTAACTAGAGTACGTTTACAGTTTATTTTGGTGTAAAATTTATATCCAGTTAAGTGTACAAATTTTAAGTGTATGTTTACTGATTTTGAAAAATGCATACACTTACTTCTACCAAGATAAAGAACATTGCTATATCAGTGTTATTTGTAACTATTCTTTCACATTTATGTATTATGAACACAATAACTTTGAATTTTTCAAATTAAGAACACACTTGAGAGACATGAATAAGAAGTGCCAATTCTTATAAATAGCTTTGTAAAATTTATATTTATATGCCTGAAGTAAATGTCCTAAGTTATTGTCTAGTTTAAATTTAATTCAGCTCAGGTAAGACTGTAACACCAGCCCTGTTGTAATTTAACCCTTCCAAGAAAGGAGGTTGGTAGTAACAGATGAGTAACGGGTAGTAACATGAGGTTGAAAAGGTTTGGTGGGGTTGGATTATGCATAACCTTGGATTCCAGGCAGAGGGATGTAAATGACCTATTGTAGGTAATAGGAGTCATTGTAGATCCTTGAGCAAGGGAGCCACATAATGAAAATTAATTTGAGAAGTATTTAATTGATATTCTCAGCCTTAGATCACAGCTTTAGTTAAGGTTGTTGAAGGCTGACAGTTTTGAAGTGTCCTGAGAATCAAATGTGCTTTCTAATCCTCCCTCCCAAATCAAGCTTTGTCAGTGCTGAAGAAACCAGCATCTATTCAGCCGCTCCTACAGCAGCAGCCTCACCGACAAGTTATAAATGCAGAAGGAACACCCTCTGATCACAAAGGCAGCTACCACCAACTTTGCTCTTTACCTGGGTTCTGATGAAAGTGTCAGATGCAAAGGTGTAAGTAATGGAAGAGAAATGTTCTGGCAGTCTAAGGGTGAAAGGCTTCTCAGCCAGGCATTCTGAGGCTGCCACTACCTGTCCCCAGCCTTTACTCTCACCAGTCCTCTCCTGGACCTTCAGTTCCTTGCAGCCACCTTGATTTGCTATTCCCTGAGTGCTTTCCTTCCCAGTTCCCTCCACTAGCTCTGGCTAATCAAAGGTAGACCTAGGAGTGGAGGCCCAGTTTGAGTGCTCACTGACTACCCCCAGGTGTTTCCTGATTACTCCAGCCAGACATCATCTCACACTTCATAATCTCTGTGGCGCTTATTTCTCAACCACTCATGTATTTATTAGCAGACTTGCTTAGTAGCTATTTCTGTACACATCTTCACATCTTGCCCTCCTATTCCTACCACCAGAGTCACCTGGAGACTAGCATATGAGGGAGGACCCCCATAAAACAGTTTATTTATAAGAATTGTGTATTTATTCTTACATGTTTAAACTTCAGTCACCTTCAAAGTACTCTCCATTTGATTCAGTACACCCACTGAGAGTTTTTTTTCCCACTGCTCAGAACGGTTTTAGAACTCATCAATTTTGATGCCTTTTAGTGCTTCTGCCTTGTTTTGTTGAATTCACCTCTTCCACATCAGTAACTAATTTCCTTCGAGGACTTTTTTAATGGGGAGGGAAGAGTTACTTCCTGGGGGTGAGATCAGGTGATAGGGAGAGTGGGGCATGGGGGTCATGCCATTTTTGGTCAAAAACTGCTGAACACTCAAAGCACTGTGTGGGCAGATATATTATCATGAAATGGATGAATGCATTGAAAGAGTCTTCAGAAAACTTTTACTGAAGCCAAGTACGGCCTCACAACAACACCAGCTGGGACACTAATACAGATGGGTTCCTAGAACACTCATCTAGCAGAGGAAGCCTGTATTATGGGGGGCCTTACCTCCAGAAGATAATTCCAGGGATTTTTGGGGGGTCCTCCCTCATAAGTAGAGTGCTGTTAAAAAAACTACCTAAGTTAATGGAAATAAGAAAAGGGAGAATCTGTGGAATTTGAGGCCTAACTAGTTATAGGGCTTGAAGGAGTGGGAGAACTCTTAAGATGACCCCAAGTTTTTGAGCCTGTGAATGAGCAAAAGAGAAGTACTTTGTTTAAAAAATGGAGTTGGGAATGGAGCTGGTTTTGAAGAGTGGTTTTTGGACATGTTGAATTTACAGATGATAGATATAAATTTTATTTCCTTATTTAGATTTTCCTTAATTTCTGTCTTTATTATATTGTATTGTCCCACATTTGTGATTCCTTGAGGAGACCACTATTCCTGAATCCAAAAGATTGTTAGATTGTTAAAAAACAGTAAAATATAGTTCTGAGAAGTGTGTGACATCTTCAGCAGAAAGGACAATTGGAGAGCTTAATTGGAACTGAGTCCTGATTGGGATTTTTCTTTCTCCTGCTCTTTCACATACCAGCCCTGCCCCCACCACCCCCATCCCTTGGCTGCTACTCCAGATTCTCAAGTGGCTGCAACTCCATCAGACAGAGGTCTGATTGTGCATTCTATGTCAGTCTCATATAAATACTCCTTTGACAACATTCCCCACACAAACTGGTGCCCTGCTGAGGAAAGTGTGGGTAGTTAGGAGGTGCTAATAGGTCCATTTTTAGAGAGCAAATCTTGGACTCATTGGAAAAACTTAGGGAAAGGAACTTTGACTTATTTTCCTTAATGCCAGTGAGGGTACCCTAGTTAAATTAACTGTTTATTAGCTCCTTCCTTTTTTTTCTTTTTTTAAACAATTTTTTTAAAGCTTTTACTTATTTTATTTATTTATTTTTAGAGAGAGGGGAAGGGAGGCAGAAAGAGAGGGAGAGAAACAGCAATGTGTGGTTGCCTTTCACGTGGCCCTCACTGGGGATCTGGCCCGCAACCCAGGTATGTGTCCTGACTGGGAATCAAACCAGGACCACTTGGTTCCCAGCCCGCGCTCAATCCACTGAGCTACACCAGCCAGGGCTTGTTTATTAGCTTCTTTCATCCCAGGAGTCCAAGTACGTAAGTAACAGTACTTCCAGGTATTTTTCATTTGGGAGAATTTATAGTGTTAATAGCATTGACTCAGTTAAAGTTAGTGAGGAATGGTTCATAAGCCTGCGGATTTTACTCCTTTCGTATGTTAACCCAGTCTCTGTCTGTATCACTGTGGTAACACTGAACTTGTTACACTGTGATTGCTTCAGATACTGGGCTCTTTATTAAAAGCTCTGTCTATATTTCTATCTCCACCCCCTAACACCATACCTGACTTCTAATAGGTGTTCAATAAATGCTGTGCAAATGAATGCAAACAAACACACACAACAATTATAGAGAAAACGGAAGAGGGACTAATTCTGTTTTGGGAATCAAGGAAGGTTTCACAAGAGTTGACACTGGAGCTGGATCTTAAAGAATTGAAGTTCCTCTGATTGCCATGGGCAGGAAAGAGGCATTCCAAGTTCAGGGAACATTTACAGGATTAAGGATATGGCAGAACTTGGCATATTGGGATTTCATGTGACTGAATGATGGGAGTCATGATGAAAGGTAAGGCCAGAGGGGATTTAGGGACTACACTGTGAAGGACTTCACGTCCCAAGGGGTTAAGTCTTAGGCAGTAGTAGCAAAGGAATTGTGCATGTTCGGGATAGGGAGGTAATTCTAGATAGAATATGGATGGACTAGAAGGCTTTTTAATTTTAAGGTAAAATTCACCACTTTAATCATTTTAAGTGCACAACTAATTAGCTTTTAGTATTTTCACAATGTTCTGCCTCCGTCACCACTATCTAAAAATTCCAGAACATTTTCATCACACAAAAAAGTGGAGGGCTATTTTGAAATCTGTTGCTATATAGTCTGGTAATAGGGATGAAAAGGAGTCATATTTGAAAGACATTTCTAAGGTAGACTCAGCAGAACTAGAATAAGGTGTTAAATTTAGTCACCTTTGTTGAAAACATCCTCAAAATACTGTTCTAGTTTTTTGCTACCTTACTCATGGTTTTCCTTACTCTTATTTACTATGATGTGATAGCTATAAAGTTAATGTAAATGATATCTTCATTTTTTCCTAATTTTGTATTTTAGACTTCACTTTTTATGTTTGTTCTGCATTTAATTCAAGATGGGATCCTTGTGAAAGGTATGAAGACTACAGGTCTCTTGCCAGGAGAGTTCACTCAAGTCTTGGGATTCAAGGAACCACAGGCAAATGGATGGTTCTTTGTAATGATAAAGCTGCTTCTTTTTTTTTCTCCTTACTGCCTTTGATCAGTTTTGTTTTATTTTGTTTTGTTTTCAAAAATCAGCTGTCCAGAGTGATTTGACCTTTACGGAATGAACACATTTAAGCTAATGCCGCAGGCTTCTTCTGTGGTAGTTTTCTTCTGTGGGCTTCTTCTCAGCCGCCGGTGTCTTGGTAACTATAGCCTTTTTACGCACCAAAGGCATCTTCTGCTTCTTAAGGCCAACAGCCTTCTTTCCTTTCTTCCCTACCACAGGCCTCTTGCCTGGAACCCCCTTCTCATCTAATTTGGCTTCTAGTGCTGCTGCTCTTTTATACATCCTGGAGCTCGTGGTTCTTGGTCTGGCAGAGAATGGTGTTTCGGCACATGGCCTTTGGATATGGATCAAGCTTCAACAAGATTCTCAGGCTTTTCAGTGGCTTCTCCTTCAGGACTCTGTAGTGAATCTCCTTGTGTGGAGCTGGAGGGCTCTTTGGATCTCTGGACTTTTCAGTGTGCTCGGGTCTGTAGCGAGCATCTTGTGCATGGGAACTTGTAGACACTCTTAAGGGAAGCAGCTCTACGCCAAATGCCATACAGATCATCCAACTTACAGAAAACACTTTGAGTGCAGATGCAGAAACAGCCCACATGCCCACCGGGAACAAATTTCAAAATGTTTAGTTTGCTTCCATTGCGCAGAGTTATTCCAGGGTGTTTCTGAACGCTCTGATGGCACACTGTCCTCATTACAGATGATGCAAGGTCCCCTGTGCTAGATACCACGGCGGTTTCTTACTTTGCCCTTGCCACCTCATTCGCTGAGAGGCGTAGACCTTCCTGATACTATTCCAGGCCTTAGGTTTCTTAAGAGGCCAAATAGCCTCCTTTTTGTTTTTGTAGCCTTCACCTGTATCTTCACACCAAAAGAATTTCAAGCACTTCCTCGGTGCAATGACCTTTAGACAGGACCAGCACTGGTAAGGCTGAGGCAGCCCGGGCAGAGCCGGTGGCACATCACTTCTGCGTCGTTGACTCTGCAATGCAAAGGGCACCAGGGTTTGGTCGGTACAGACGTGCGGCCCTCACAACCCATATTTCCAAAAGCATCCTGACCAGAACAATGCGTCCCACCACCTCGAACTCTGGGAATTCAAGCCCCAGCTCTGCAAGCACCCCGAGACTCAGCTGTGACTTGATGACAGCCAGTTCACAGTCAGCATAGGTCTCTTGTTCTTGCTCAAGTTGGTGTGAACAGAGTTCACAATATCTGGTTGAATGGGGGTCTTGAACACAGCTGGCAAAGTGACGTTTTTGCCAGATGACTCCCCCCCTTTTGAAGTGCACTGGTATCAGTGGATGAGCACACGCCATGGTGGGGAGAGGAGAAGGCCACGCTCCTCTCAACCCGGTGGCTCCCACAGGAAAAGCAGCAGCCAGTTTCTTAATGATGTATGCTGAATGCTGAAGAAGTTTTTTTCATTTATAAAATTTGAGTCGTAAAATTTTCCATATAGAAATGGAAATTGATCAATAGGGGGCATGAGGGAACTTTCTCAGGTGATAGAAATATTCTGTATCTTGATTGGGGTGCTGGTTACTCAAGGTATTTTTGTTTGTTTGGGTTTTTTGGTTTTCTTTAAGGATTTTTTTTTTTTTTGCTTTTTTAATAAAGATTTTATTTATTTTTAGAGAGGGGAAGGGAGGGAGAAAGAGGGAAGGAAACATCAGTGTGCGGTTGCCTCTCATGCGCCCCCTACTGGGGACCTGACCTGCAACCCAGGCTTGTGTCTTAACTGGGATGGAACTGGAGACCTTTTGGTTCATAGGCAGGCACTCAATCCACTGAGCCACACGAGCCAGGGCTCAAGGTATAGTTTTGATAAAACTCATTTTCTACAGTTAATGTCTGTGCATTTCAATGTGCAAATAGTACCTGAATATTTTTTAATGAAAGTATTAGAGGCAACTGAGTAGGGCCTATTGAGCAAATCTTTTGTCTTACAGCACTTGAATTATTTCCAAAGATGGACCCTAGCCAGCATCCACAGAAGACTTTGATGGTGTTCATGAAGAAGAATGATTCAATATAGTGATATACTTTGCTAGTAACAGTTGTCAACTTTCTGTGTATAATTGCCAACTCCTCTGTAGCTGCTACTGATACTAGTTTTCAGATGGGTTTTTCAGCAGTTTCCTGAGCTCTAGTCAGGATGTTCCAAAAAAGTATCCTTTTCCACCCTTCCAAATGTTGCAGTACTCTTATGGTTTCTTTCTTTCTTTTTTTTTTAATCCTTTTTTTTTTAAGGTTTTATTTATTTATTTTTTAGAGAGGGGAAGGGAGGGAGAGAGAGAGGGAGAGAAACATTTATGTGTGAGAGAAGCATGGATCGGTTGCCTCACACACACCCCCAACTGGAGACCTATCCCACAATCCGGGCATGTACCCTGACCAGGAATCAAACCAGCAGCTTTTCATTTTGTAGGAGGATGTCCAACCAACTGAGCCACACCAGTCAAGTCCCTGTGGTACTTTAATGTGATCTTTTTTATTTTTTAAAAGATTTCATTTATTTATTTTTAGAGAGGGTAGAGGGAGGAAGAGAAACATCAATGTGTGAGAGATATATCAATCCGTTGCCTCTCGTACATCTCCCCAACTGGGGACCTGGCTCCCAACCCCAGCATATGCCCTGACTGGGAATTGAACCGGCAACCTTTTAGTTCTCAGGCTGGCACTCAATCCACTGAGCCACACCAGCCAGGCTAATATGATCTTACATTTAGTTAAATATATATGGATGAATAAATAAGTGAAACAACAAATTGATTTTTCTCTCTCTCTCTAAAAAAATAAATAAATAAAAATTTAAAAATATAGATACAGAAATAATGATAGATATTGTGTTAGAATACATACATGTATTTCCCAGCTCTCTTTGCTAAGGAAAGCCTGGAAGCAGTGACCACCACAGTAGCGATGAGCACAGCCACACCCACGTCTTGGGTTCTAATACCATTCTCCATTAAAAGGACTCAGGGCTTGGGAAAAAAGCTGATTCTAGGGCTGGAGCAGGGAAATTGTAAGGTAAGCCTGTAGTACAGTAAGTCCTCTAATCTCTTTGATAGGTTCTGTGACTTTAAGCAAAACGACATAAAGAAACAAGTTTTACATAGGCTAGTTGATATAAATAAGGGTTAAGTTCCTGCAGCATTTCATGAACATTATAATGAAACGATGCTGAATGAGATGACATTAAAGAGGGTGGGCCATGTCAAAAGGACACGGTAGCCAACCTGCAGAAGCTCCCAGTGGTTAGAGACAGATTACTTTGAGCAACAAAGTAACCTAGTAATGGATTAGAGTCTATGCTGATACAAAAGAAACAACTGAGAGGAAAAAGGATTCATGGACGTGGACAACAGTGTGGTGCTTGAGGGCGGGAGACAGGTATAAGGGGACTAAGTGGTAATGGAAAAAATAGAATAAAAATGAAAAATAAACAACTGAATAAGTAAACAGGAGAAGAGAGATGAGTCTTCCTTACAGAAAAATTTCAAAATAATATAGGTATATAGATGCTCCTCATTCTAGGAAAATGGAGCTTAATCTCCCCCTGCCTCTCTTCACCTTGAGGGTGAGTTGCATATAGTGACTCCCAAAGGAAAGAGTACAGACGAGGGGAACGTGATGACTGTATAGTGCAGAGACCTGATGGCCAGCGCTACCTTAACCAACTGATCAAAGTTAAAATCATCAGTGATAAATCATCTTGATCTCTTATACCCCTGGTATGAAATGATGAGAAGGACACTTCACCTCTGTGTTCTTCCCAAAATCCATACCCTCAGTGTAAACCTGAGGAAAACATCACACAAATACAAATTGAGGGGTATTCTATAAAATGCTTCTTTAAAATGTCAAGGTCTTGAAAACATGGAAGACTGGGAAACTTTCACAGACCAGAGGAGACTTAAGGATTTAGGATGGCTAATTGCAGTGTGGTATCCTTAACTATCAATAGGTCTTAGAACAGAAAAATGGCATTAGTGCAAAATGTACTATTTATGTACACTGTTCTGCTTTTAGATTTTGTCCCATTATCTGTGTGTGTACGTGCGCGCACGTGGAAGTATATAGAATAAATTTTTGAGAAGATTTCCTGTGTTAAGGCATATTTACACTTGTAATTGTGAAATTACTCTCCCTGAAGGAGTTTATCCACTTATATTCCACCTGCAATATATGAGTGCTTTTTTCTGCAGATCATCACCAAACATAAGTGTTATAAACCTTTTTTATCTTTGCCAATCCAGTAAGTTAAAAATAAAAAGTTTGGCCCTGGCTGGTATAGCTCAGTGGATTGAGCATGGGCTGCGAACCAAAGGGTCACCAGTTTGATTCCCAGTCAGGGCACATGCCTGGGTTGCAGGCCAGGTCCCCAGGAGGGCCACATGAGATGCAACCACACACTGATGTTTCTCCCCATCTCTTTAAAAAATAAAAAAAAACAAAACAAAAAGTTTGTGTATAACTTAATTTGCATTTCTATTGTAAATATGGTGGAGCTCCTTCTGTGGAATATCTGTTCATTTCTTTCTTTTTTTTGGTCCACTTTAAAATTGTTTGTGGGTCTTTTTCTCATTGATTTGTAGGAGCGCTCTATATATTGGTAAAATAGCCCTTTGTTAGAAGAATTGCAAATATTTTTCCCAGTTCATCTTATGGTATTTTGCCTTGCAGAAAGCCCACTTTTTTTTCAGTGTAGTTTATTTTTGAAGTATTTCTTTTATGGCTTCTGAATTTTGTTATAGTTTAAATTTTTCTCACATAATTTTTTCTTTGACCTACTTGAAAACTTCGGTGAAATATTTATAGCCAATGTTAATTTTTTTCAAATATTTATTCAATCCTCTCAACATCATTTATTGAATAGTCTGTGTTTTCCCCATTAATTAAAATATGATTTTAAAAATCATTTATTCTCATGTATTTGTATCTCTTTCTGGACTTTCTTTTTTTAATACTTTATTTTACTTTTTTATAGAGAGGGGAAGGGAGGGAGAAAGAGAGGGAGAGAAACATGGATCAGTTGCCTCTCCAGTATGCGCCCCACCACTCCCCTCCCCTGACCCAGGCCTGAGACTAGACCTGCAACCCAGGCATGTACCCTGACCAGGAAACGAACTGGTGACCTTATGCTTTGTGGGAGGACGCCCAACCCACTGAGCCACACACTGGTCAGGGTACTTTCTGGACTCTATTTCTGTACCATTGATTTCTTTGAATATGAATTCATATTACACTGGTTGGATTTTTTTTTACTTTTATTATGGAAATTTACAAGTATATTCAAAAGTATAACAATCTTTTAATATCTTGAAGGTCTTAGTTCCCTTACTCCTCCATTACTCTTTTTTAAAATTTGCCTAGTTCTATGTGTGTATTTATTTATTTGCACTTTCTACTTGAGTTTTCTTTTGTGGTCCTCAGTGGTGCTTTAAAGGTTTCACACTTTTAAAGTTTATATCCAGATATTTTTCTTTACTTTTTTGGGGGGGGTAGTATTGTAAATAGTATCTTTTTTCCTTTATATTATTTTACAGGTGTGTGTGTGTGAGAGAGAGAGAGAGTTCTTAATTTCATAATATTAATTTTCTACTCAGCCACCCTAACAAATTATTTGTAATATTTTTTTCAGTTTTTCTCTTGTATTTTCTATGTATAGTCATATACATATATAATCTACAGATGTATTTTTATACTTTAAACTGCATATGTGAAGTGTTAGAACAATGCTTGGGGTGGGGGGTATGCTCTTGGCAAACATAGTGGGCCTCACGGTGCAAACCTAGAGTATGCAGGTAACGTTGCTATGAGAGCCATTGAACCCTAGGGTGGGGTTTTGTTTGTGCTTTTTCATATTTCTTTTCTTTTGTTTCCTCTAGATGTGAAATCTGGAAGCTATACAGTGTTACAAGTGGTGGAAGCCCTTGGGTAAGAAAGAGCCTCTGCTCTACAGCCCAGCCTCAGAAAGTTACTGTGTGCAATGCTGCTTTCCTGGAATTAATTGGTCCTGACTTTCTCCTGCTGTAGCCCGCCCCATCCCTACCCCCTCAGCAGTACCTCAGGCTCAGCCTGTGTTTCTCTTGAAAACAGTTTTGTGCCACCTAAGTAAGGCTCCTAAGTGTTGGGAACACACAGGCTGTGAGCCATCCCAGGTCCTGGATCAGCCCACAGATTTGGAGTGAGGTGGGTGGTTGAAGGCCATCAACTATCATTTAATTAGAGCTGGGGTTCCTCCTGTGCTTCTTTAGACCCGCCTGTCCCCAGTGGGATCCTAGGTATCTTGGATCTGACTCAGACCTGCCTGGGGTCCTACCTGGGGAGTGCCAGGGCTTTGCACCAGATCCCCACTGTAGGAAAAGGTTTGGGAAAACAGCTATTACAGAAAGATATTCCAAGCACCAGAGGAAGTATGTGAGTATGTGCTTGTAGTCTGCTTTCTTCATATTTCATACTTAGTAGACCATTTAATTGACAACTCTTAGCAAAGGCTGTTAATAGTCATGACCATGTCTTCTAAAACAGAGAAGTAGAAAATGGTGAGGGGAATAAGTCATCATTATGCATTTCTCCTACATAAGCATCCATTTGGCCTTTCTGCTTGTTATTCTGGCCTTCATCCATTTAAAAAAAAAAATAACACCTTTATTGAGAGATAATTCACTTATAATGTTCACCATTTAAAAACATGTATTCGCAGATTTGTGCAACCCTTACCACAGTCACTTTTAGAACATCTTCATTACCCCAAAAAAGAAACCCCATGCCCATTAGCAGACACTCCTCATCCCCTCCTCTTCCCAGCCCCTGGCAACCACTAATCTGTCTTCTGCCTCTATGGATTTGCCTATTCTGCATTTCACACTAGATGGAATCTCATCATACATGGCCTTTTTTATCTAGTTTCTTTCACATAGCATAATGCTCTCATGAAGAGTTCATCCCTGCTGTAGCACGTACCAGTCTTTCACTTCTTGCTGAATAATATTCTGTTGTATGGATATACCCCATTTTGTTAAACCATTTATCTGTTGGTAGATATTTAGGTGTTCTACATTTTGGCTATTCTGAATAATGCTTCTCTGAGCATTTGTGTGCCTTGGTCTATTTTTAAATGCACAACTTTTACTCCTTAGCAGGGACCTTTCTGTAAGGTCCTCTCCTAGGGATCCTGTTAAGAGGGATGTCATTTTTCCCCCTTTACCCCCAGGTACAGACACCCTCATCCTTGAGGTTTTGCTGAACTATCCTGGCCAGGTCTCCCTCAGGAATCTTCTACTTCCTATATTTGCTGGCTTCGGTTCCTTCCTTCTAGTATATTTAAATGTAACCTCTATAGAGCTATGTTGACAATAAATCACTTCCTTCTTACCTCAGTTTGGGTCCTTCCATATTAGTAATCCTAAATACTTAAAACCTTTATTTTGGCCATTACTTTGTAAACTTCCAGTTACAAAGTTGTTGGGGTTTTTTTTCCCCCTAAGATCCTGGTGGGTCAGCTTTTTTTCTTCAGCAGTAATATATTTATTCTCCCCCTGTTTTGATAACTGCAGCTGCCAATCATCTCCTGAGCTCTAGGGGTAGCTGCTAAGCTGTATTTCAGAGGAATGCCACAGTTGTACCACTGGGGAGAAAGAGTAAGCCCACTGCCCAGTCACTGCCTATAGATGGACACTTCTGGTGGCTGTGGTGGCACGTCCCTCTAATGATGCCAGATCGTCTGGGGATTGGCCCTTTAGGCTCTGGCCTTACTGTTATTTGTCATACTAAGCACCTCCAGAATACCTTCCTCTGCTGGCTTCCATGCCCAGAGGGTGAGTTGTAACTAATGCAAAATATTCACTTCCTTAAAAATTTGAACTGGGTAATGTCAGGCTCTCTCTATCCTACTTCCTCCCAGGTCTTCTCTAGAGAATCCAGAACCCCGAACTCGGGCACGAGGAATCCAGCTTTTGTCACAGGTGCTATTCCAGTGTTACTCCTTGCTCCTGGAGAAGGAAGGTACTGGCATCACTAGTAAGAGTGTCTCCCTGGATTGCTGAGCCAAGGAAGGCCTTGCTTGTCTGTTCAAGCCAACTTTATAGGGAGGGAAGGAGGGAGGAAGAAAGGGCATGAGGTATTTGTGAACTACTAATTCAGGGTCTTCATTCCTCACTGGTATATGTCACAGAAATGATAAGAATTGAAACAGAAGACAAGACAGTCTTGGATTTTAGACAGTTTTTTTTTTTTTCTTCAGTATCCTTCCCTCTCTATAAAATGGACTAAGTAATGTCTCATGGATGGACTAGAAAAGTAATGAAATATCGAAGTGCTTTGAAGTCCTAAGGGAAAAAAACAGCAACTTATTTATCTTCTATAGTAGGTACAGGCAAACTGCAGCCTGTTTTTATAAATAAAGTTGTTTATTAGCATATAACCACACCAATTTATTTATCTATTATTTATGCTACATTTATGTTACAGTGGCCGAGTTGAGCAGAGTTGAGTAGTTGTGACAGATACTATGTCCTGCAAGCCTGAAATATTTACTACATGGCCTTTTGAGAAAGTTTGCCAGCCCCAGTTCTACGGAAAGACGGTTCTGGGGTTGAGAATGGGTTTGATGGTGGACCTATGCGAGAATGGATAATAAAAGATGTTCACCTGTTTTTCCTGTCTAATGAAGGCATCCTCAAATGGGAGGGCATGGGACATACTTCTTGGTGAAGGAGAAAATTTGTAGTGAAGCCTGAGCAATATCAGCTCTCAGAAATTCTGGGAAGAAACAAAGCTGGTGAGCCCTCCTCCAGCCTGTGTGACCTAATGGCTGAATTTCTGGATTTTGCAGTGGTACACCTGATCCTATTCTATGAGAACAGGCTGAAGGACCATCATCTTGTGATCCCATCTGTCCTGCGGGGTTTGAGGGCACTTGTGAGTCCTTTTTTTTTTTTCATTATACTCCATGTTTGCAGAAGTCCCTTTCCAGTGAATTCTCCCTTTGCCCTTTGGGGGTGAGGCCTCGAGTGCTGAGGAACAGATGCCCAAGTGTGCGACTAAGCTTGTGTCAGCCAGCTTCACTTCTGTTTTCAGTCCGTTTTACTTTAGAAAGTAAAAGTATCCTTTGGGGACTGGAATTCGGAGCCAGCCTGGAAGGTATGGCAAAGAACTAATCAACTTGAGAAAAGGGACCTCATTTCTCATTTCTTTCTGAACCTGGATGTTGTGATTCCCACTGTAGCTAATTAGGCCTGTCACAGGGTCGTGTCTTGAAGGCCGTGCTAGAACTCCCCGGGCACTCACACGTCTCCTCTTCTCCCCCAGAGCCTGTGTGTGGCCTTGCCCCCAGGGCTGGCTGTCTCTGTGCTTAAAGCCATCTTCCAAGAGGTCCATGTACAGGTGAGTGATAACAGTCACTGTGGTATTTTCTATCTCTGAGCCTTTCACATAACCAGAATTAGATAGCAAAAAAAAAATTGCCTTCTAAGTTCTTACTGTTTCAGGTCTCTGACCATGTTTACATGCTGTTCCTTGGTACTGTGTAAGAAGAGGGAGGCATGCCATTCTGTGTGGCTTGTGTCTTCTTACACCTAAGGAAAATAAGGCATACGGCAGACAGGTTTTGGTTATTGGCCCCGCCGCTGTAGTGCTGGGCTAATAGCCATGTCTTTTCTCTGCCTTTCTTCAGGTTCATCTTATACTGGTATAAAGAGCAGTGCCCTCTTAGAGATTGTAAAGCAGGGGGTAGTTTTGTCAGCTGAGTTATTCTTTGAGCACTCTCTTTACTTATTTCTCATCTCTCCCACCTCCAAGTCCTTGCCACAGGTGGACCGGCATACAGTCTACAGTATTATCACCAATTTTATGCAAACTCGGGAAGAAGGTAAGAGGCAGGTCTCTCTGGGAAATCTGAAGATTGAGCACATCCTTTTATTTCCTCCAATATCAAGACATTTGAGCCTGGGGGTTACATAGAAGAGCTAGTACGCTGCGAGAACGATAACGGGAACTGGGGTCTACTCACTCCCCGATAAAGTAAAGGAAGGGTCGAATTTGGACTGATGTTTAAATTCTTACCTCTGTAGCAGTTCTATATTGTTGCACATCTCTTCTTCGCTGAGTAGGGGGGAAAGGTCCTCTCTGGGAGGCAGGAAAGGGGAGGCAGTGATAATGGGAGAACACCAGCCACAAGAAAGCCCAACTTTCTACTGCATGGGACAATAGTGACCTTATTCTCTCTTCCCCAGAGCTAAAGGGTCTAGGAGCTGACTTCACCTTTGGCTTCATCCAAGTGATGGATGGGGAAAAGGATCCCCGGAATCTTCTGGTGGCCTTCCGCATCGTCCATGACCTCATCTCCAGGGACTATAACCTGGGTATATCCTGTAGCCTTGAATTAGTTGGTTGAGGCTTGTCAAATGAGTGAAGCTTATTAAGTCAACCTGATTCTTTCTGTGTTGCTTTAGGACCCTTTGTGGAGGAGTTGTTTGAAGTGACATCCTGTTATTTCCCTATTGATTTTACTCCTGTAAGTAGTACCTTGTATTCGTTTGTTCATTCATTCATTTATTTAAATATTTATTGAGCATCTGCTTTCTGCCAGCCCCAGTTCTAGGCATTGAGGGTACAGCAGTGAACAAAAGAGGCAATCCCCATCCTTAGGAACTTAAATTTTAGTAAACTGGGAAGTGGAGAAGCATTTCCCATCAGAGGAATGATTCAATCCAACAGGTATTTAGGGGGATCCTTAAGACCTTTACCATTGTACTTAGTGCTGAGGGCTACAGGATTGTAGAACATGGTTATTGCCCTTGAAGGTTGAAACATTTAAGTAACAATATGAGATTATGGACCCAAACAAGTGATGCTACGGTTTTTCAGAGAAGACAGAGTTCAGTGTGAGCTGGAGTAGGCAGGAACTGACTTCACAGATAAGATAGATAGGATTTCAGTTGATTTCTGAAGGATGCCTAGGATATGATCCTGGAGTCCACGGGGGCATCTCAAGCAATAGAAACAAATTGACAAAACAAGACACATTTGAGCACAGTGTGTACAGGAGGTGTTTGCTCTGGGCCCCTTGGACCTTCTCCTTCTGCATCTTGATTTCCCTTCCACTTCCATATACTCAGGGTCTCATAACTGCAAGCATTAGTAGCTTGGAAGAAATGAAATGAGTTCTATCACAGCATACCAAACAATATCTGAGTATCGACTCTCATTGCCTTTAAAGTTACACAGCCATCTTTCCATAGGAAATTTCTTACCAGCTTATTCCAGTTGACATTGTGTTGCTTGGAACCACCTCTCCTGAAATTCTTTTCATCTCTTTTGTAATCAGTATCACTATTCCTAACTCAGAATTTATATCTTTGAAATCTTGAAAGCTTTTTGTTAGGTTGCCAGTCTTCTCTGATTTTGCTTTATTTTATTTTGTCTTGGTTTTGAGAAGGTAAAACATTCACATGATTCAAAATCCAAAAGGTGAAAAAAATCTACCTATCAAGTTTCTTTCTCCATTGTCAGCTACTTTTATCAGTTATGTCTGTACAGAGCTTTTTTCATTCACATATAAGCAAATGATTTATGTCCCCCTCTCCCCCAAAACGGTAGCATATATATGTACTTTTCCTGTACTTTCCCTTTTTCACTTAACAGTACATCTTGGAAAGTGTTCTGTATCAGTATATAAATTAGCTCTTTATTTTCTGTGGCTGTGTAATATTCCCTTGCACGGAAATACCTAGTTAATTTCACTAGTCCTCTGTGGGATTAAGGTTGGTTGCCAATCTTTTGCTGTTACAAGCAATGCTGCAATTTACATACCCTGTATATGTATCATTTCCCACATATAGGGGCCTAACAACAGGATAAATTCATAAAAGTGGAATTGTTGGAATACATGCATTTATAATTCGAGGGCAAGGAAAAGTGTGTCATTTATTTTTTGAAAGGTAATACAAATGAGCATGATTCAACATGTAAAGGATAAAGAATTAAGCCTCTATATACCCCTTTATAGCCACCATGCATTTTCCCTTTAGAGATAATCAATGCTCCCAACAGATTATATATTTTCTCAGAGATGTTCTAGGCAAAACAAGGTTATAGATAATGATAGGAGAATCTCTTCTAGCAGATTTTTGTGTGTTCTGCACTGCAGTCTGTGGGGAGCAGAAAGCTCTTGTCAATTGAAATAGAGACACCTGGACATGGGCAGTGTGGCTTAGTTGATTGGAGTGTTGTCTTGTAGACAGAAAGGTCACTGGTTCGATTCCTGGTCAGGGCACATACCCAGGCTGTGGGTTCGATCCCTGGTCAGGGTGTGTACAAGAGGCAACACATCGATGTTTCTCTCTCACATTGATATTTCTCTCTCTCTCTCTCCCTCTCTCCCCACCCCCCTCCTCTCACCTCCTTTCTACTCTCTCTAAAAGCAATGAAAAAAATGTCCTCTGATGTGGATTAAAAAAAAAATAGAAACACCTGACTTTTAGTGTCTAACTATTTGTGTTAGAAATATTTTTTATGGTTTTATCAATCCATTTTGGCCATATGCCATCATCCTAGTGGATCATGTCGGATACGTGACAGTTCCTTTGACTTTCACTATACCTATATGCTCCCTCTAGAGCAGGGGATGCAAACTTCTTCTGTAAAGGGACAGATACTGTTTCTTTTAGGCTTTGCATGCCATCTGGTCTCTGCTGCAGCTCCTTAATTCTGCTGTTCTAGCACAGACAGAGCGTAGACACTGGAATATGGTACAGTGGCTTTATTGCAATAAAACTTAATTTATGGAGTCAACAATGTTGTGATAACTATAAATATTGCCAGGTGGGTACTGGAAATATTGGGGGTACATTTCATAAAGTATATGATTGTCTAACCACTATGCTATATACCTAAAACCAATACAAAATAATATTGAAAGTAAACTAATTGGAAAGTAAAAATTTTTTAAACTTGATTTATGGACATATGAATTTCAGTTTCATATAATTTTACGTCACAGGTATTATTATTCTTTTGGTTTTTTTCAACCATTTAAAATTGTAAAACTATTCTTAACTTGGCCGTACGGTCTCAACTGATTGCTTCCTACTCCTCTAGCAGAGTGGGTATTGACTCTCCCTTCACTGTCATCGTAGAGATCCCTTATCCTTTCTCTTGGATCAGATGTTCTATTTCCTGTGTTCATGTATGTCTTATTTTATGGCTGCCTTCTTCATTTGGTGGTATGCATCTTTTGTTAGCTTCTTGAGAGAGTATACATAAAAGGGAAAAGTTTTTAGATTTTGTGAATCTAAAATGTTTTCATTCTTTCCTCCCACTTATTAATAACATCAGTATAAAATTCAAGAATGGAAATTCTTTTCCTCCAAGATTTTGAAGGCATTTCTTCATTTACCTCTAGTTTTCAGTTCCATGGAGAAGTCTGAATTTCTTCTGATTTGTAAACCTTTGTATTTACTTTCCCCCCTCCTTTCTAGAAGCTTTTAAGTTTGATTTTTGCCCCCATATACTGAAATTTCACAGTGATGTGCCTTACTGTGGGTCTGTTGTTATGCATTGTATTTTATACTTGGTAGGCCCAATCAATCTAGAAATTCGTGTCCTTTAGCCCTGGGAAATTTTCTTGTGTTTCTTCCCCTCTATTTCTTTTATTTCTGTATTTCTTTTATTTGAAACTCCTATTAATCTTTTGTTAGACCTCTGAATCTCTTACTTTTTCTTTCGTATTTTCTACCTCTATTTTTTTGGTCATTTTATGAGAGAATTGCACAATTTTATCTTTTCTATCAGTCAAGCCATAAACAGAAACCACTTTGGTATTTAAAACAGAAATAATGCAGGAAATTGTCTATACAAGTGATGAAAGAACTGAGGAGCCAAAAATGAGGCAACCTAGAGAGTATCAATAGCAGGAAGAAATTACTACCCCTAGGCTGGAGGGGCTAAGGGAAAGGTTGATGTTTCTAGAACCCAGGGGCTGAGAGTATTTAACAAAAACTGGAAGCAGAGTGGGCCTGTCAGTGAGAGGTGCAACCACGAAGGAGATCCTGTCAGTGCTGAAGGTGCCAACGCAATCAGAGGGATGGGAAGAAATACCC
>PVJI01004879.1:62810-103346 GCA_004026765.1 Micronycteris hirsuta
TGGAACGGGCTTGTCGAGTGTGAGCTTCACTGTAGAAGGGCTTACATGGGCAGTCTGGAGAACCCCCAGTGTGTTCTCCTTTTGTGGGCTAGTCAGGTTCTTCTAGAAGAAGACCTTAGACTTACCTAGAGGAGAGGTCTGGCCATAAGCAGATGGGGTGTGAAGGCCAGAAAACTTCAGCACTCAATACCACATTACTTGGACCTCCTTTTTTTGGTGCGGCACCCAGGCTCTCAACTCCACTTATATTTCCAAGACCAGAAACCTGTCCTGCCCTCTCCAGAGAATTAAACTTCAGATGCTGCAGTTAGGACAGATGTGGGAGGCAATCTAGGAGGTCAGCTTGCTTCTGGAACCCCACTCCCAATTCCAGAGGTACTGGGCGCTGCCAGTTGTTAGGCTTTCCAAGGACTGTATATAGGTGTTTATTCAGCTTGCCCCAAGCCTCCTGAGGATTCTGGTTTTCAGCTCTGCTAAGTTATTTTCTTCTTACTCATCTGCTTTTCATCTTCTAAAATTTTGTTGCTAATATCTCTCATCCCACTCTCTTCAACCTTTAACTTGATATCTTTTAAAAAGAAAAGAAAATCCCTTTAACTGTATTTTTCATGGGGTTTTTAAAAAGGAAAAGGAAACTCTGGTGCACATGTTCAATCTGCCATCTTGATGCAAAAACCATCATTGCTTTTTTATATTGCCAGAATTACAGCTTTTTTATAAGAGTAAAAAAATTAATAAAAATGTTCATCAAAGGGGGGTTTTTTAAATAAATTGTGGCTCAGCCCTGGCTGGTGTAGCTCAGTGGATTGACTCAGTGGATGACTGCGGGCTGCGAACCACAGGGTCGCGGGTTCGATTCCCAGTCAGGGCACATGCCTGGGTTGCGGGCCAGATCCCCAGTGGGGGGCACGTGAGAGGCAACCACACATTGATGTTTCTCTCCCTCTTTCTCCTTCCTTTCCCCCTCTCTAAAAATAAATAAAATTTTAAAAAATAAATAAAATAAGTTGTGGCTCAACCACACAATGGAATGGTATCAGCCACTAAAACTAATATTATGAAAAATTAATTTAATACCATGGAAGAATGTTCTTAATGTGTTAAGTGAAAAAATAAATTATAAACGATATGTACAAAACAATCACATTTTCTGAAAGTATATATTTTAAAGGGAAACAGTGTCCACTAACTCATAGTCGTAATATATATATACAGAGAAGAAAGTAATGCACCAGAAAGTTAATGGTGCTTATCTCTGAGAAGACAGATCAGATAGAAACTGTGATCATGTAGAAAATAAATGCTCCAAAGACAAACATTCCCAAGGAATGCATAAGAGTGAGCATGTCTTCCTGCTGGAGCCTTATGTCATACTATTCTGCCAGACTGGGTATAAATATCACCCTATTCTTTGGGTTGTCAGGTTCAAGCCTGTGTCCAAAGAGCTATGCAAACCCATTGCCGTTCTTTTTCCAGCCACCTAATGATCCCTATGGTATCCAGAGAGAAGATCTCATACTAAGTCTCCGAGCTGTGCTGGCTTCCACACCACGATTTGCTGAGGTAGGTCTAATCACAGTTAGGGTATGTAGCCTCAGCTCATAGAAGGCTCTGGATAAAGAACAGGAAAAGCATGTGGGAAAAGAAAGATCCAGTATACACTTTAAGGTATGACATCCTTCAAGTGTCTTCAGACTTGTGTGGCAAGTATCTTCAGACCTTCAATATAGAAACCTTGACCATCTCTTCTATAAAATAGTCATCCAATCCCTATTTAGAGCTATCTTTTAAAGTCTATAGATTTGCCAACCGTTTTTCAGGTAACTGGGAGTCTGGCCTCATCTTGGCAGGAAGGTTGGCTTAAAGTCACAACTCCTGACTCAAGAAGAGCCCCTTGGCATAGCACCTGCCCCAGGGGACAGGTGGCAGTAAGGCTGCAGTTGACCTTGGTGGGGCTGCAGCACTACCCATCTCAGACTTCAGTTCTTCTGTCTCCCCCACAGTTCCTGCTGCCGCTGCTGATTGAGAAGGTGGACTCCGAGATTCTGAGTGCCAAGCTGGATTCTCTGCAGACTCTGGTGAGTGGTTTTTCTTCTTCAGTGTCTAGCTGCCTTTAGACAAACTTGGGTTGCAAAGGGATTGTAGGTTTTTGGAGAGCCAGGACACAGGTCAGTGGGCCTCAAAAGAAGGATACCAGGATCTGGACCCACATGTTGACCTACAGGCCCCAGCTGCATATTGTGTTGTCCTGTAGTAACTGAGTCACAGCCAAGGAAAGGCTGACCAGGGCTCCCTCTTGATGCTTATTTTTCATCAGTAAGGGTGAGCACCTATTTTTCTTGCCCTGGGTATTACAAATATAAAAATCTTGCTGATTCTTCTGTTGAGAGCCAGGCTTCAGATGCCATTATGCTGAGGTACCTGCATATCTTAGGAAGTCTGAGTGTGTAGATAGTTGATACCTGCGCTTTTTTGGCAGAATGCTTGCTGTACTGTGTATGGACAGAAAGAACTGAAGGACTTCCTCCCCAGCCTTTGGGTTTCTATCCGCAGAGAGGTAAGTGTTACTTAGATAAATTTACTATTGTTAACTCCTAGTTGTCAGGTGTTGGGGGAAATAATACACTCTTGAGCTGTGCCTGGTTATTCAACAAGTAAGCAGTGGGCATATTTCTAGTTGAATGAGAAGGGAGAGAGTCCCTGTGTGAGGGTCAGCTGCTTGGTGATGGCCCTTGATCACCTTTGCACAGTGCCCACTTCCTGTCCATCCATGGTAAGGAGCATAGTCATAGTCATGGTGCCTATGGCACCATACTGAATAGAGGGAGAGAGGAAGATGCCCAAGATAAGGAATCCCAATGGTGGCTCAAAGATGGCATTCTGTTTCTCAAAAAGTATGTGTATGAATCCCAGTGGGACTAAGGACTTGGTGAGTATACACCAATTAAGAAGAAACTCATTTGAGGTATTAGTTTTTATTGTTGTGCCTTAAAGGTTCTTAACCTCCCCCCTCCCCAAGAAAATAGGTGGTGGGTGGGTAGGGTCCCACTTGGTGCAGGCTCACCTCAGTAGCCATGGGATCCCTCCCTGACAGGTGTTCCAGACGGCAAGTGAGCGGGTGGAGGCTGAGGGCCTGGCGGCCCTCCACTCCCTGGCTGCGTGTTTGTCTCGCTCTGTGCTGAGGGCTGATGCTGAGGACCTCCTTGACTTCTTCCTTAGCAACATTCTACAGGGTAATGGGGCCATGGAAGTCAGAAAAGGGAGTGAATACAACAGAGAGAAATTCCTTAAAGGCCAATGACCTTTCATGTGTAGCCCTACTATGTTCAGTGATTTGGGATCTGGAACCCCACTTTGAATTAAAAGAAAAAATTCAGTGGTAACTGCTAGCAAACTGTCTCAGGTCTCAGCCTCCAGCCTTTCTGGACTGCAGGGAAAGCAGGCGACGTTCAGCCTACTCCCGGGTATGTGATGCACTGCCTCTCTAGACTGCAGGCACCATCTGTGTGAACCGGACATGAAACTGGTGTGGCCTAGTGCCAAACTGTTGCAGGCAGCTGCAGGTGCATCTGCCCGGGCCTGTGACCACATCGCCGGCAACGTGCTGCCTTTGCTGCTGGAACAGTTCCACAAGCACAGTCAGGTAAGGGAGCCCAGTCTTTTGAGAAAATGATGGGACCCTTACTAGGATCCCTTTCTCACGGAGAGAGCTAAGCTTTGAGCTTAGGTCTAGATAGTATATTTTGGTTTGTTCCTATTAGCTGCTGCTGGTTCCCTTGTTTATTCTTTTCCTGACACTTAATAAAAGAATAATTCACCCCACTTCCAAGGTAGCAGGACTTTAACATAGAGGGTGGGGCAAAAGTAGGTTTACAGCCTAGATTGATGTGGCTCAGTAGGTCGAGCATTGACCCATGAACCGAAAGGATGTCAGTTCGATTCCCGGTCAGGGCACAGGCCTGGGTTGCAGGCCAGGTCCCCAGTTAGGGGCGCGCGAGAGGCAACCAATTGATGTTTCTCTCACATATTGATGTTTCTCTCCCTCTCTTTCTCCCTGCCTTCCCGCCCTCTAAAAATAAATAAAATCTTTTTTTAAGTAGATTTACAGTGTTCGTATAGAATACAATAATTAATAAATAATAATACAAGAACGAACTGTTGTGTACACTCACAACTGTAAGCCTACTTTTGCCCCACCCCATGTTCTTTGACTGTAACATCCCTTAAAACATTACAGAGCAACCAGCGGCGGACAATCCTTGAAATGATCCTGGGTTTCTTGAAGCTACAGCAGAAGTGGAGCTATGAAGACAAGGGTGAGGTCGCCTTCCAGAGCAGGCAGAGAGTACCATGGCTAAGTGGTCTAGAACAGTGGTCCTGTTGTTCTGAGGTTTTAGCATTAAAAAATAAAAACAAAACACTTAACGGATGAGACCTGTTTATTTTTGTCCCGGTGTACTTCTTGGACATTCAATGGATTAAGCTCTTTAAATAAGCCCTGAATTGTCTTTAATGTCACTGCGGAGTCGGGCTTCCCTCTGACCTGGACTGTCTGTCCCTAGGCGAAAGGCCTCTGAGTGGCTTCAAGGACCAGCTGTGCTCACTGGTGTTCACGGCCCTGACAGACCCCAACGCCCAGCTTCAGCTCGTTGGCATCCGTACTCTCACTGTCTTGGGTGCTCAGCCAGGTACACTTAAGAGAAGGAGAAAAGAGAGGGGTATTGGTCCCTTTCTTGTGATTTTCTGTCTTAAGTGAAAAGAAGTCTTCATTCCCTTGTTCTCACTAAAACCCTGGTTGACTTGGGATTTCTAGCAGAACTTTTGGATGGTTGTGGTGGCTGTAGGGAAAGAAAGATGTGGTCCGTGTTCCCTTCTGACACAGATCTCCTGTCTCCTGGGGACTTGGAGCTGGCCGTGGGGCATCTCTACAGACTGAGCTTCCTAGAGGAGGATTCCCAGAGTTGGTGAGAATCCAAAGAGCGAGACTTCTGCCCCGTGGACTTCCCTAGGGGCGGGGGGCCTTGTGCTTGGCTCTGGCTGCCAAGTGGTTGGATATATGGGGCTGTTCTCTTTTCTCGGACATTAAGAAGCCCTGTCCAGGTACTTGAGTCCTGCTCTTCAGCAAGGTGGCCTCAGGAGACCATACTCCTGAATCTGCCTAATGGCAGGCCTAGGTAAGAGAATGGCAGGCCAAGGCTCAGCTAATGCTCATCTGCCCTGTGCTCCCAGCAGGGCGACAGCACTGGAAGCATCAGGAACCCTGGCCACTCTTTACCCTGTGGCCTTTAGCAGCCACCTAGTGCCCAAGCTTGCTGAGGAGCTATGTGTGGGTATGTGTCTCTGATGATCTGTGACCCACCTCTTCCCAAGAAGGCTCACGGTCCTTCATGCTTGCCATCACCCAGTGAAACCTTGTCTCCTGGTTTGCTTTCAGGAGAGTTGAATTTGGCTAAAGGGGATGGGCCCACCAAATGCTTCCGGCATCTGCGCTGTCTACAAGCCTTGTCAGCTATATCAACCCATCCCAGCATTGTCAAGGAGACCCTGCCCCTGCTGCTGCAGCATCTGTGCCAGATGAACAAAGGTGACTACCAGGAATGGACATCAAGGAGCTGGGTTGAATGGGGAGCTGTGGTCAAGTTTGGAGTTGATTCCTCTAAGGCAGTAATTCCAGTGGTGGCTGTACAGAAGAGTCATGTGGGAACTCTCAAAATAAAATACTGATGCCTGGGCCTCATTCAGTCCAACTAAATCAATCTGTGAGGAAGGATGGGACTTGGGCAACAGTAATTATTAACCAGTGATTTTCATGTGGAGCCAGAATTGAAAAGTACCACTCTAAGGCCATGCTTCTCAAAACGTAGTCCATCAACCAACAGCCTGGGCATCATCTGAGAGCTTGTTAGATGTGCAGAATCTTGGGCCTTACTGATCAGAATCTGCATTTTAACAGGATCTGTAGGTAACTCTTACACACTCTCTAGTTTGAGAGTGTCATATGCTCTGAGACATAAGTGACTGCAGCAATTGGTACTACAAACCTATACATGCTCACCGTGGCCCTCCCTATCTCCTGTGCTCCCTGCTTTGCATTGCCCAGTCTTTGTGGTAGGTCCAGTCAACAGTGGATGATCTACGGTTACACAGTAGAAAGAACATGACTCAGAGTGAGGCCTGGGTTACATTCCTAGCTTTGCACTTTCTGCGACCCTGGAAATACCACTGGTAGTTTCATTGAGTCTCCACATCCTCTATAAAATGGGGGAAATGATCTTTCTGGAATAATGAAAAATACAAAAATGTGTATGAATGCTTCTGCTGCAGAGCCTGGCATAGAGCAGGTCTCAGCTCCAAAAAATGGATGAAAACACCCAAAAGAATAAAATGAATTGGTTCTTTAATAAGACACTCTCGGTCACTCACCTTTATTCTTTCCATCTGCTCTATCTGAAATACCTAGAAGTACTTTTAGGAAAACCTTAGAGAGAATACTTTCTCACCACACAGGGAATGTGGTTGCAGGACCAAGTGAAGTTATTGCTGTCTGTCAGAGCCTCCAGCAGGTGGCAGAAAAATGCCAGCTGGACCCGGAAAGCTGCTGGTATTTCCATCAGACAACTATACCTCGCCTGCTTGCCTTGGCTGTGCAGGCTTCCATGTCAGGTAACTTTCTCCACCTCACCTTCTACCCTCCGCTAGACTTCAGCCTTCCACTAGTGTTGAACAGCACTGCCACCCTTGGGGTTTTGCTGGTACTGCGTTTTGTACCACCTGAGGCTTAAGATTTCACTTCAAGCAATGGGTGCTAACCTGACCAATGGCACAAACCAAAATCCATTAGCATTAGCAATGCTCAAAAGGATGCACACCTTTTTCCTGTTTAATTGCTATGTAATTAACTTAGTTAGAATAAATCTCTGGATTAAGTAGACCTGGTTGGGTTTCATCTTCAACACTACCACTCAGGAACTTTGGTGAAGATATTTGGCCTTTCTAAGCTCTATTTCCTCCTTGTAAGAGGGAGATAAAGAGAAATATCTCTATCACAGGGTATTTGCTAATGATTAAATTAGATAACACATAGTAGCTGGCAACATAGTAATGTATGTAGGTATCATAGTTGGATATATTGTAGCTGCTGTAATATGAGGGTGCGTGAAGTTAAGCCCGTGTTATCTTTTAAGGGTTTGAAAAGGCTAATGTAACTATTTCTGATGTCAAGAAGGATCATGTTAGCTGGCCTTATTTCCCATTGTTGCCCAGTCTAAGGACTGTGCGCAGAGTTCTCGAGAGCTCTCTGTGGCCCACCTTAGCCTGCTCCCGCTCGGGTGCCTGGCTGGTTCTCTGGTCTGCAGCACTGCTACAGGACATGCTAGGAACCACTGCCGTTGTGACTAGACTCGGGCTCCAGTCGTAACGACAGGGCCTGACCATCTCCCCCATGGTCATAGCTGTGTGCTTGTGTGTGTGTCGTTTTGATTTTGCAGAGGAGCACTCAGTCATGAGAAAAGTGCTGTTGGAGGATGAGGTCTTGGCCGCCATGGTGTCTGTCATTAGCACTGCCACCACCCACTTAAGCCCTGAGTGAGTATAATCATGGATATGGCCTAATCCCAGGGAGGATAGCAGTCTTGGAAGAAGCAGCAAGTAGCTGCCTTCTAAGCTGTCCTTTTACCCAGAATCAAATGTGGAAGCAGCTATTTGTCTTGTCAGTTTTGCTGGCAAAGGGGTTTTTAGCACCAGGCCCTGTGGGGGTGGGTGAGCCATGGACTGATGTGCATAAGAATCACCTGTGGAGCATTTCTTAAATATACAGAGCTCTCTCACTAGATTTGAGCTCCAGAACAAGGCTTTGATCTGCGTGGCTTGCTGCTCTATCACCAGGGCCTAGAATGGGATTGGTTCCTGGCATATAATATGTGCTGAATTAATCATCGTTGAACGTGTGAATGATCATGCTCTGACCCATCAACTCGGTGATTCTAACGGGAACCCCAGGGCTGCTTTACAACCCTGGCTCCTTGGTGACACCTAGTGCTCTACCCCTAGTTTAGCTGCACAGAGTGTCACCCGCATTGTGCCCCTCTTCTTGGATGGCAACATCTCCTTTCTGCCTGAAAACAGCTTCCCTTGCAGATTCCAGCCGTTCCAGGTGAGGGTCTGATGGATCAGATTGGGTAGAATCCTGGGATTTCTGTCCTTCAAATTTCTGGGGCTAATGTGGGATAGGTGTCAGAGCAGATAAGGCTTGATAATGCTCTTCTTCCTTCGTAGGATGGCTCCTCAGGACAGAGGAGGTTGGTTGCACTGCTTATGGCCTTTGTCTGCTCTCTGCCTCGAAATGTAAGTGGACACATTTGGAGAGTACCCTAGTGTAACCCTGACAAAGGGCAGTGGATCCCAGGTGCCTGGGCTGAAATTTGTCAGACTGTTGATCTGCTTTCCTCACTGGAGAGTATGGTTCTCATCCATCTGGTCCCTGCCGCCATTTTCTACTGGGTATCTCTTTGAATTCAAGTGTTTTCTGGGCCCGTTACATGACCATGTTTTCTGTAGGTGGAAATTCCTCAGCTGAATCAACTCATGCAGGAACTTTTAGGGCTGAGCTGCTGCCCTGGCTGCCCCTTCTCCTCCACCGCTGCTGCCAAGTGCTTTGCAGGACTCCTCAATAAGCACCCTGCAGGTACTGGAGGCCTTCCTGATGAAATCTTGAAGTTCAGTCCTCATTGTGTTTTAAAAAGGAGCTTGCTAATAATACATATAATAGGGTTTCCCAGGGGACAGCCCTTGCGACAAGAGTTAAGACCAGACTTGGGTAAAGCATTGCAGGACATAAGATGATAAGAGGGTACAAGCAGAGTGCTCTGTCTAGTTCTGTCATCCTACTCCCTACAGGGAGCTGTTAGGGGTCATTCTTTATTAGAAGTGGACAACTCTTTTCAAATGCCAGCACCCCTGTGCCACGAGGATACCAGGCTCTTGTGCTGGTGTTTCAGAGTTGAGTGGGCAAAGCCCATAGTCAAATGATACTGTTCTTTTCTAATGGCTTCTCAGGGAGCTCTGCATTGAAATGATTTATATCCTTCATTGTTAAAAACGAAATATGTAGCCTTTGCATCAGCATCTTCTTCCTCCTTTTTAGGGCAACAGCTGGATGAATTTCTCCAGCTGGCTGTGGACAGAGTGGAGGCTGGGCTGGGCTCTGGGTCCTGTCGTAGGCAGGCCTTCACACTGCTGCTCTGGGTAAGAAGCTGGAATGGATTCTGGCTAAACAGTTATGTCTGGTTAAATAAAATTTCTCCACTTGACCTGGAACCATAAGCATGCTTCTCAGGGTTTTGGGGTTTGGGTGTCATTCCCTAACCATTTCTTCTCTGATTACAGGTAACAAAGGCCCTAGTGCTCAGATATCATCCTCTCAGCTCCTGCCTTACAGACCGGGTAAGTCCATTCTGGAGATAAGGGAATCTAGGATGTAAAAAGGAACTCCCTGTTGATCCTATTCCTCCCAGGAATGACTGCCATCCTCTTCTTGGGTATTTAAGATTCTTCTCCTGATATACAAAGGCTCTTTTTTCTCCAGCTCATGGGCCTCCTGAGTGATCCAGAACTTGGCCCAATAGTAGCCGATGGCTTCTCTCTGCTCATGTCTGACTGCACTGACGTACTGACTCGTGCTGGCCATGCTGAGGTGCGGATCATGTTCCGCCAGCGGTTCTTCACAGATAATGTGCCTGCTTTGGTCCAGGGCTTCCATGCTGCTCCCCAAGGTGAGAAGAGTCTAAAAGAAAGGCCCCACATTTATAGACCTCTCCTTTGTTCAGGTTTAGGACCTCATCAGTGCTTCTTCAGAGCACTAGTGTGGTTTGTACCTAAAGGGCTCAACTTCCAGATTTTTGCCCTCCCCTCCTTTGGTTCAGATTCTCAAGCTCTGCATCTGAACCCAGTTTCTCCCCTGAGCTTTTTTGTTTTTTACAGATGTGAAGCCAAATTACCTGAAAGGCCTGTCTCATGTACTTAATAGGCTGCCTAAGCCCGTGCTCTTGCCAGAGCTGCCTACGGTAAGCCCTGGAGTCACAGCCTCTACGTAGTGGACCAAGCCATTGTCCCCCAGCTGGGCTAAAGAGGGGAGGAGAAGCAGGCTCATCGTGCATGTGGTCATCCCTGCATTCCTGTGGCCCCTTAGCTGCTTTCCTTGCTGCTGGAGGCCCTGTCCTGCCCCGACTGTGTGGTCCAGCTCTCCACCCTCAGCTGCCTTCAGCCTCTTCTACTAGAAGCACCCCAAGTCATGAGTCTCCACGTTGACACCCTTGTTACCAAGTTCCTGAACCTCAGCTCTAGCCCTTCCATGGTATGTTGAGACCCAGCAACTTTTAAACAATTTTTAAAACATTTATTGATTTTTTTTTTAATTTTTAAAGATTTTATTTATTTTTAGAGAGAGGAGAAGGGAGGGAGAAAGAGAGGGATAGAAACAGCAATGTATGGTTGCCTCTCACATGGCCCTCACTGGGGACCTGGCCCACAACCCAGGCATGTGCCCTGACTGGGAATCGAACCGGGACCCTCTGGTTCCCAGCCCACGCTCAATCCACTGAGCTACACCAGCCAGGGCCATTTATTGATTTTTAGAGAGAAAGGAAGGGAAGAGAAACATTGATCTGTAGTTCCGTTTATTTATGCATTCATTGGTTGATTCTTGTATGTGCCCTGACTGGGGATCAAACACGCAACCTTGGCATATAGGGACAACATTCTAACGGAGCCACCCGGCCAAGGCAAGCCCCAGCAACTTTTTGGCATCCACAGCTCCCCTTCTTGGGTCTCCACTCACCTCCTTATGGTTATGTTCCAGGCTGTCCGGATTGCTTCACTACAGTGTATGCACGCACTCACTCGCCTGCCTACCCCTGTGGTGAGTACCTCACACATTCCCCTCTGGCCCAGAAACTTCTACGAGCCAGAGAAGTACCTCTTTGCCTTAGTCAAGCATGACTGGCCACCCTGCTGTGTGATGGAAGCATGAACTGCAAGGTACAGATAGGCAAGAATTTGCCTGAATACCTTACAGTAGAATGGTCATCTGCCACCTACCATCCTCTGGAAGCCCTAAAGAACATGAAGATTATTGGTTGCAGAGGCAGACCAGAGGCTTTTTTCATGGTGTTGGTTGAGGAAGGCTAAGATGAACCCCTTCTACTCCACAGCTGCTGCCGTACAAAGCACAGGTGATCCGGGCCTTAGCCAAACCTCTGGACGACAAGAAGAGACTGGTGCGCAAGGAAGCAGTGTCGGCCAGGGGGGAGTGGTGAGTTGCTAGGTCTTGGGGAGAGGGGGCTGAAATGAGCCTCGCCACTAATGCTGCCGACATTATTGTTATCTACAGGTTTCTGCTGGGAAGCCCTGGCAGCTGAGCCCTCCGTCCTGGCCTGGACTGGTCTGACAGTCTAACCTGGAGTTACTAACTATTGAGCCATCTTGCCAAGGCAGGGAGACCACTGGCCTCTGACGGCCTTTTGGGCCTCTGCTGCATGGCTGTACGAGAAACAGGAGTCCTGGTTTCTAATGGGTTTGTGAAGTAACTGAGTGTGAGACTACTTGTGTTGGAAGAAGGATCTTAAGGCTCTTCCATATTTGTATGTCAGAAAAAGATGCTGCTGAGGGGTGAATGCAAGTGAGTGTGGCCCTGAGGACCAGGGATGGTGCCTGTATGTATATCTGCTGGAAAATAAAGATTTCTTTTGATACTGGGGCTGTCAGATATTCTCTCCCCTACCCCTGCCCCCACTTAGGCCTCAGTAGCATGTAACCAGAAGTGTCAGTGTATAAGCTAGAAAAACAATAATGACAAGGATTAGCCAAAAATTCTTCAGGGCATCCAACCCCTCCAAGTAGGGCACAGGTGGCATGACCACAATACCTACCCACTAGGCCTTGACCCTGACTTTCCCCTCCCTGCCCTAAAGTAGTGGCAAAGAGTAAGAAGCTACAGATCTTTAAAAATCAAATACCTTTATTTTTGCTCCCTTCAGCATATGAGAAGTGGCAGTGAGCTCAGCAGCAGACCTGGTACCTTTGCCCTGTTGAGAAGGCAGAATCTCGGTTCGACCATTCAGGTATTTTCTCAGACAGCCAGTGGAAGAGGTGGTGGCCAACTCCAGTGCTGTAACCTGGAGGTTGGGGTCAGCACCTGGCAAGGTTGCTAGCTGCCTAATCTCCAGTCTGCGGCTGGAACTTCTGTTTGCCTGAGTAAAGGAACATCAGTCCTAGGACTTTTCCATATCGTGCCTGTTGCTGCAGTGGCCAGGAGACAGGTCCTTGAGATCCCCCTGTGCAGGACGCTAAGGCAGGCCCACGGGCTCTTTGTGCTCAAGGATTCCAAGAAGCAACCCTTGGAGGCCTTGAGATAATGCAGAAAGCAGGGTGATGCTCAAGTTGTGGCTGACAGAACCCAGCTCACACCGCCATCACAGAGGCTGACTGAGCGGTCACCCAGGGAGGGGGATCCCAGTTCATTCCATTCCCGTGGGGCAGGTGACTGGAAGGTAACAGCACCCGAGTAAGCCAGTGCCTATAAGAGAAGATAGAAAGGTGTCTTAATTCCAAGAGTTCTAGGGTTTCCTGATCCTCATTCCTCAGTATGGCTACATCGGGTTACCCCGAAGCTACCTTGGCATTAATCTCAAAGGAACAAAAGTCCTAATTTTGTCCAATAAATGTGTCGTCTGGTGTCTTGAAGGCATTTAGAGATGTTCAGCTAAACGTCTAATGGGCCACAGCATGCACAGTGACAGCCAGGAATATAATGGGGATGGGAAAGGGAGGCAGGCAGGTCCTTATGGTCACCTTATTACTACCTCAGTGGTTGCAATCTGAAAAATGATTTTCCCATGTCTCTTGGGTGAAAGGAGCTAGCTTCATTTACTGTCTTAGGACCTCGGTCACAAATAGATTACTTCAGTCCCAGAAGTACCGGCCTGAACTCCAGACACTGCCGTAACAAACGAGAAGGGACTGGTGGCCACCTTCTCTACCTAGAAGTCCCTTCTTGGAAACAGCTTTCTTAGAATTTTACTGTGTCACCTGTAAGCTACATCTGCTACTTAAACCATACAGTGTTGGCCTTAAGCTCTGCTGGCTCAAATTAGCAGTGATCTCTACTCCTAGAATCTAGATCTGTGCGGTCCAATATGGTAGCCACTAGCCACATGTGCCTTTTTAAATCAGTGAAAATAAAATGTAAAAATTCAATTCATCAGTGTACTAGCCACATTTCAGGTGCTCAGTAGCCACATGTGGCTGGCTAGTGGCTAATGTCTTAGCACAGGTACAAAACACCTTTCTCTTCAGAGTGCAGCGGGACAGCACTGGTCTAGGCATTTCACTTTACCTTCCTGTGTCCACACCGAGGAATAACTTCCAGTTGTCCAAGCAGCCGTAGTTGTAATGATTCCTAAAAACCTAGGACCAAAGAAAAACATGTTTCTACAAACCCTTTTTACTGAATCCCCTTCTGATTTTTGACCCTAAGCTGGCCAAGCCAAGTTCAGGCCTTTTATGACGCCTGCCCTAGTTGACCATGACCTGTTTACAGGATGGCAGGTTCATTTACCCACCCAGTGACCCACCCCCAGCCCTCAACCCTACTCACTCTGCCCTTGGCCTGCAGCCGACGTCTCTCCTTCTTGTTGATGTGCCTTTCGATACTAGTCTCACCTCGACTGATGAGAACAGCATGCCATACAGTTAGGGCACCCAGGGCAAGTGCCACAGAACTAAGAAAAGCGGCAGAGATTGGTGAGCAGTTTAGAGAGGGTCAGAGGCTATGCGTGACATTAAGCTGAGTGACAATGATTAGCTGGGACCTCTGCCTGGCTTTATCTCCCAACCTACACATCTCAGGTGAACTTTCCCCCCACTATGTCTATGGAAAGCACCAACAAAAATGCTTCATGGTGGGCTAAGAATACATTGTGTGGAAAGGAGAGGGAATAAGTCTGTGTTACTAATGAAAATGTTCTGTATTTCTTACCCATGCTTGGGAGACTGTAGAGGGTAGTGAAAGCACCAGGGATTGGAATGGGATGGCACAGCATTCAGAGTCCAGCTCTACCATTCGCTTCTAGCTCTGTGTTGTGGACCAAATCACTTCACCCTCTAATTTTCAGTGTTCCTCATCTATAAAGTGTGGTCATCTACCATTTGGGTAGGAGTTGAACTTACCTTGGCACATAACACTCAATGTCAGTAATCGTTAGTGTTCCCTGCACCAAAATGCTGAAGAAAATTAAATGCTGACTCTTTGCCAACCCAAATTAGACTAAGAAGAGCAGCAGTTCACACAGGGGTGGGTCTCTGTGGGCACCTAAAAAGGTTTTTCTGAAGCTGCCCCTCCCTTATGCTGTCAAAAATGAGAGTCAGATACCTGCACAGGAACCAGAGGTAGACAAGACTCTTGTGAGTCACCCTTTCTCGGAAGGAGAAGGTGGGTGGTGGGGTCTGGTGATAAGTCTAGAAAAAGAAAACAGCAAAGTCTGGCTCGTTTGCTGTGCTGGTCTCCACCAGAGCCCCCATCACCTTCAGGCAGGGAAGTGATCCAAGCCCAGGATGAAAAATAGGGGTTTAAGCCACAGAGGAGTCAGGGGAGCAGCCAGATGGGTGGACTGAGCCCGGGAGCACCATGTAGACAAACACTGGGCAGAAGGGGTCTGGACAGGATGGCGAAGCATAGGAGAGCCGACCCTGAACCTTCAGCTCTGACAACACAAATGGGGCTCCAGGGGAAGCCACTCCACTCCTCAGCTAGCACTCCTTCACCTTGTGGCTGCAATCCCCAAGAGAGGGGACCAGGCCCACGTCCAGAATGGAATGACTGTGGGGGGGCGAACTGTGAGTTCCACTAAGGACTGAAAGGGCAGCAGAGGTACAATCATCAGTCCAAGATCTGCTCAGAATAAGTAGTCCAAAAAGCCTGGGGAGAAGGGTCGATCCAGATGCAGATGCAGACAAACCAGGAGCGAAGGATGACCAGACTGGCCCAGGCTGATCTCTGTCCCCTGGAGCCCCAGTACACAGACCAACACAGACTCCTCACTGCTCAGGCCATCACCAAGGCAGAGTCCTTGCTCAGCCCACACAAGGTGATAATGGGATAGAGAGCCAAGAACTGTCACAAACCAGGGACTTCAGCTTGCCCCCAGGCCACTTAGTCTGCCCTGGGCAGACGGCCTCCCAGAACACCCCTGATCCAGCCTCCAGCGGCCCCTCAACCAGCCTCTACAACTCTACCAGGTGGGCCCCAGTTGCCTCAGCAACTCTATACCCCTGGCCTGAGCAGCAGGAGGCAGTGGGGTGGGGACGGCCCACCTGGTTGGCAACCGCCTGTAGTTTGTTCTTGTCGAGCTGTTTCATTTTCTAAGGGGATGGAAAACAGTGCTAGTTATACTCTCAGGCCTCTAGCATGAAAGTGCTACCAGCCCCACCACTTAGGGACAGATTCCACACCCCAAGTGCTCTCTACTGAGCTGCCCTGCTCCTAACTATGGGCTCACCTCAATGGCAGCATAAGCCTCCCGGAAAAGGTCCCAGCTTCCATAGCTGCAGTAGACACAGCCCAGAGTCATGAAAAAGCAGAAAGAGAAGAAGTACCGATGGTTATAGTGGCCCACACAGTTGTTTAGCCAGGCTGGTGGGGGAAGAATTAAGGACAAGATCAAACACACGACTTCAGGGTGTGTCCAGGCCTCTCTGGTTTGTTCTCGCTTCATGATGACATCATCCAAGCCCAGGGCTTCCAGTCACCAAGAACTATTTTCCAAAGGCAGGAAAATATGGGACTTTCCAGAGGTTGAGGTGAAAGTGTTAAAGCATTTCAGAGCCCTCACAAGTCCCTCTAGGGAATCATGAAAATTGAAACCCTTCACTAAAATGAATCTGCCAATACATCAACCTAGCTGGGGTTAGCCAGACATCTGTATGGGACAGCAAAAGGGGAACCCATGGTTCTATCTGGATACCCAGTAGGCAACCACCTGAAGCCCAAACCTCTTTCCATCCAATAGATGTTAGCATGAAAGTCTACAAAAGAAAGAGCAGTTGGAGTGGATGCACTGCTCCAGGGAGATCTGTTCCAGACAGCCTCTAAACTTCCTCCTTCCCCCACGAGATGGTCAGCCCCCACAACTCCTCTTCCACTAACTTTTCATGAGTCTAATGTTCTCTGCAGGGTGATGCTAGCAGCCTCAGGTTTGTGGCCCTTAACCCTGTGCGGTGCTCTGAAGCTAAAGGAGGAGGCCTCAGGCAGAAAAGATAATAAAAGGATACGACAGTGATGATCCATCTTCAGCACACACCTGTGAGGGAGGGACACAGGCTCTGTTACGGTGGCCAAGGTTCTTGAGATGTCAGTGCCAATCCTTTCCTACAAGGACCAGCATCCTGCTGAGGCGGAAAAGGCACAGACTTTGAAGACAGCCAGGCCTTGCTTCAAACCCTGCTTCGTTGGCTGCATGATACTGAGTAAGTCAACTCGTGTCTCTGAACCTCAGTTTCTACAGGCAGTGATACTGCCTAACTCACAGGATCACCCTGAGGACCAGATGTCATGACAGACACGGCGCACGGTCTGGCATGTGATGTGGGCTTCATAAACCTCAAACTCCAGGTCTAGGTTTTGCCCCACGGCTGCAGCCAAAGGGCCAGAGCTAGGGTTCTCGGAGAACAGAGCCAAGACCCACCTGTTGCAGACGCTGCAGTGGTGTGTTCGTGCTGGCTTGGGGTAGATGCACTTCTTACAGATGGACACTGTTGCAATATCATTCCTGCCCTGTGCAAACAGAGAAAGGTGTCTAACTGCGGCAGCACCAGTTTCACACCTCGAAAGATACAAGGCGCTCTACCCCCACTCCTGGCTCCCTGGCCAGCAGCCTGCTGCCTGCCCCAGCCCCTGAGGAGACCCACCTGGGGTGGATATCCAGGTGGAGTGGTGATGGCCTGGTAGTAATGGAAGACGATGAGAATCAGATTCCAGTGGCTATAGAAGAAATGCCAGCAGAGTCGTGGCACTGAGTAGGTTCGGAGGATGAGGGGTAGGATACACAGGTAGGCGATGGCCACAATAGAGCTGGTCAACACAATCACCAGCACCACGAACACCTGCCAACACCAGCGAGGTCAGGTAGATGCAGTGAGGGAGCTTGCCAACGCCGAGTAACTCAGGAATATCTCCAGGGTAGGGCTGGCGTGGGTCCCTCAGACACATGTCCCTCTGCTACCCCAAAACACCCCTCTTCCTGCTCCCTAGGCATCACTCACCACCCCACACCAGCGGATCACGTTGTCCACCAGCCAGTAGATGGGCTCAAAGGCAGCATCGACAGCGGTGTCACTGCCCCCGAAGGAGTTGTAGAGCATGGAGCGCAGGCAGACCTTGCCGTAGCGCCAGCGCTGTACCAGGCCCCGGAGCAGAGGGGGGCAGCGGCGCCTGGAGCCCAGGAGCAGAAGCAGGCGCAGGCAGAGGCGGGCAGGGCCCAACAGCAGGCTCCACTGGCCGCGCATGGCTCCTAGGAGAGCACACCATTGTGAGGGGCCGGCCTGGGTTCTGTCCCTCCCTAGCCCACCAGTGGGGAGGCTTTGAGCACCAGCTTAGAAGCAAAGGCTTAAGACTGAGGCCTAGCTGGGCCAGTTAACAACTATGGGCAGTAGGGAAGTCACTTCAATTCTCTACGGAATGTGGGACGTCCGTGTCCCAGCCAGACCAGAGCGGGTAGGGTCTGGAGGCTCTAATTGGGCAGAAGTCTTATTACACCGCGTGGTTACACAGCAAATCCAAGATGATGCACACCTAGAGCCAAGGGCCTCGGTAAAGGCATGACAGGAGAGGTAGGTGGCTCCAAGACAAAGCAAGGTCATTGGAGTTGTCTGTGTAGCCAGATCACTGGGTGGAGCACAGCCAATATGCACAAAGCTGCCCACTGTGTCTCTGTGAGTATGGCCGCTGTGGCAGAGGGTTCCCCAAGTCCTTGCCTGCCCTGGCCCATTGGCCTACCTCCTAACAACTGCTCTTCACCAAGGGAAAGCCAGTGGTGGGTGAGCGCACAGCATGTGGACCCTGCACCTGGTTCTTCCCTGGTGCCATCTGAGTCTTGGCAAAAGATACTCATCCTTCCTACTCCCTCTGGGCTGAGGTTACAAGCCAGCAGACCCACCCTGGTAGCATGAGAGTCCCTGTCTCCTGTCAGGACAACTCAGCTACCCTTTGCACGACATAAGACGCTTTGTCTCCAATTCCAGCCCCAGCCCCAGCCCCAGCCCAAGGATACAGAAGCCAAGACAACTTCGGGTGTTCAGAGGAGAAAAGCACCACAGGCAGGAAGACACTGGCAGTGGGCGGGGAGCCTCCCGCTGGTGACTCAGGAACACCAGAAGGCCTGCCCTTCCGCTGAGTCTCCCCTGCCTGTTCTAGTTGCACACTCAGAAGCCTTTTCCGCAGCTGCTGTCCGTGGCCCCAAGCTTCCCAACCAGCCTTCCCAGCTCTTTAGCCCTTCTCATGCTCCTCTGCAAGTGCCTTGGTCTCCTCTATGTGCTTTCTACCTCATCCAACAGCCATGGAAGGTCAGCTGCCCAGGCAATGCCCAGAAGACACAGATTCCTTTGATGAGAGTCTCATCAATTCTACAGTAAAGTCCTTACCAGAAAAGAAATTATCTGATTTTCCCCTAGAGCCACTTTGTTCTCAGCAACTCCACTGACTTATTTAACAGGCAGCTCAAAACCTAGCAGAAACTGGAGGAGGCTGCTCCACGGTAGACCTGGTTTCAGTTCAGTAACTGGAGCAAGGTACTCTCCTTGCATCCTGGCTCATCACCACAGAAAGCCTTTCAAATCCAACACTTAATTACCTCCTTCCACAAGCCCTATGACCTAAGGGAAAAAGAAATCCAGCAGACAAGGCAGCAGAGAAAGAAAAGAAAGACAACTCAGTGAGGACCTACTCTCTGCACCAGGATAAAGAAATGGCCATTCCCATGTCACCCCCTGGGAGTTAGAGAATTAAGAGGCAGCGTAGAAGAGAGAAAAAGAAAAGCTCAAACTTCCTACCTCCTTTGAGTTGGGCTCTCATTGCCCGGAACCATGATTTCGCTTAAAGCATCAATTTCCAAAATAGTACATATAGCCACCACAATCAAATGTAAGAGTGGGACAAAGCATGTTACTCCACAACAAATCCAAGTGACCTACATGTCCATACCACTGTTTATTCCCTTACTACGGCTAATGGAGAGTTTCCTATTTGCTAAAACACAATAGCAATAGCTTACAAACAAGATGCATTTCTCACCTTTACTAACATGAATTATATGTCATCTCTCCTGTCTACAAAAAACTTCCTTCTCAGATTCTTCACTTTTTGGCTTGTTCTCAACCACCTCCCGAATTCTTGAGCTCTACAGGAAATGCCTGCTTCAACAACTAGATTCGCCAACTCTAATCTACCTCATAATTTGACTACTCAGGGTTCAATTCTGCCCCCAAGTGGTTCTGTGACCTTGGGCAAATCACTGAATCCTGCCTGAACTCAATGTTCTAGTATTTCCATTCAATGAGGAGGTAGGAGTAAATGCTAAGGTCTCTTCTAGCTCTAACCCTTTATGATTCCATTTACATACTTGGTAAGGTATAAATGAAATGTTTATAAAGTGCTTAGCACAATACCTGGCCCATGGAAGTGCTCGATAAATACTTGTTGAACGAATGACCTGGGATGCAGAAGTGGAGAGGCTGGCCAGATGTCTATCTGTCCTACAAATAACAGCAAGGGCATTCCTGCCAATGCGATAACACTGAATAAGTGTCTGCTGCTATAATTCCTTGTTAAAATCATAGCATTTAAGAGTTAGAAGGCATTTTAGAAAACAAATTCAACCAGAAACCAACCCAAATACATCAATAGAAAGCTTGTAGGTACAGAGAGCAAGAGATCAGATTTGCATGAACAAAGTCTGAAGCTGAGCCCCCACTCATTTCATCTAGTGGGGTTTGAGAACTATGGGGAAGCCAGAGTAGTGCAAATGAACATACAGAGTTTTCATCTCAGGAAACTGAGGTAAAGCAGAACTCAAAAAATTGTGTTGGGCGGGGAGGGGAGCGAGGGGCGGCTGGTCAGAGTGAACAGGGGAGGGAACAGAGCAAAGCATAACTTCACTATCACCCCAAGCACAAGCTCTGATCCCTCAGTAGTAGCCACCGGCCATAGTGACATCTGTCACCAGGTTGGAAGGGATTGCAGGCCATGGCACTCCCCTTTTCCCCGAGGCTCTAAGTCACCATTTGTTTCCCACAGGGAAACTGTTTTGCGGGTGGGGGAAAATGGATTTCAAAGCCACCAGAAGGAAGAGGAAACTGATGAAAGTCTTGGCAAATCTCATCCGGACAAAGATCCTGCTCTCAGGATGTTTGCAATCTCAAGCAGCAGGTGTCAATCATCAGTAAGAGCAGCATTTTATTCACGTGCAGACTTCCCTTCCAGACAAATATGATGGGAAGAGAAAAAGTTACGGATGGCCTCACACGACTCTTGAGAGGATCCCACTGTGAGATCTACATCGGAAGTTACAGTTACAAAAACCGGGAAAAGGTTCTGTTTCTCAGTGAGGGTAGCACAAAGTGCGACGGGATTGGAAGTCAAAAAACGGGTTCCGGTTTGGGCTCTACCTTAAACTACCTTCGACACACGGGCAAGTCAAAATCTTATCTCTGGATCTGAGTTTGCAAATCTGTGAAATGGGCGAGATGGGTTGGTTGGCCTCCTTCCAGCTTCGCGTGTTACTGCTGCCCGGAAGGTGCACTCCGCCTGGATAGAGGAGAGCACAGACGTGCAGGGCTCGGCGAAGAGACAGCAGGAAGCTGGGCTCACCATAAGGCCCTGGAACAGGGCCCCATCCTAGAAAAAGGGACAGAGCTGAGGAGCAAAGGCCGCGGCTTCACGCTTACCTGCCTCCTGCCGACTCCCCAATCAGCCAAATCGAGCCCGCAACCTCCGCTCACTGCCACCAGCTCCAGCTCAGCGCCCCAGGCCGGCGCGGCTCAATCCAACCAACCATGGCCCGCCGCCCACAGAGCCAGCCTGCAGACCCGGACCCGCAGCCTGCCCATCCTCAACCACAGGCGCAAGCGCAATTACGGCTTCCAGGAGCTCCGCCCCTGGCTTCGCCCCGGGGCAACCTGGGGCGCGTAGTTTACTTTCTCAGAAAGGCGCTGCGAAGGTCACGTAATAAGCATACCAATGGGCGCGTTTCTTATTGAGAAACTGCACCAGACTTTGGCCAATGACAAGTCGGCTTCGTTTTCCTCCGGCTGGGGAAAGTGGCAGTCATGGCGCCACCCGTGAGGTACTGCATCCCAGGTGAGTGAGTGGTGCCCAGAGCGAGTCCTGGTTAGGGACAGAGGCTTTCAGGAAAGCTCGATGGCCAACAGCTTCTGGGCACCCGTGGCTGATGCAGCGTCTTTTCCTGCAGGCGAACGTCTGTGTAACTTGGAGGAGGGCAGCCCAGGCAGCGGCACCTACACCCGGCACGGCTACATCTTTTCGTCGCTTGCTGGCTGCGTGACGAAGAGCAGCGAGAACGGCGCGGTAAAGGGGGCGGCCTCCATCGCCTGTGTCTCTGCTTTGCTCTTAGTCTGTCTTTGATTTCGCGGTCCTTAAGCGAGGGCACCGTGGACGTGTCTTTAGTGCCTCATCGGGACGACTTGGTCTTTCAGTGTCTTCCAGTTGTCACTGCTGCTGGGCATTAAGGCAGCACAGACCAGTTGTGTTGTTGACACTCAGGGAAGGATGTTGGGGAAGGTCAGAGGCGAGCTCCGCCCTTCCGTGAGCTGAATCCTGTCCAAATGTCGCCTCCCTCTCTGGCTTCAGTCGTATCCCCACTTCGGGTCATGCAGGCTTCTTTCAGCGTCAGTGATGCGCTAAGCTCTCTCCTGCCGCAGGGCCTTTATACACACACCATCTTTCTGGAGCACGTCTTCCCCGCAGACCATTTAATTCCCACCTATCCATCAGATAACCTAAGTATCACTTTCACAGAGAAGCTCTCCTCTAGTCACACTAGTTGAGGAAAGGAGTTTTGGCTGCTGTGTTGTTGTTTGTTTTGTTAAACACAAAGAACTGCGTTCCTTTCCTTCCAAGCAATTCACTTAGCATATAATTAAACGTTCCGTTATATGCTCCCCTACTAGACTTTTAAGATTCATGAAAGCAGGCCTCACCACCAAACCTTTATTGCCTAGCACAAGGTAAATGCTCAATAAATATTTGTTGAATGCACGAGTAATACTATGCTCCCTAGTTCCAGAGCCTAACACAGCGTTAACTGAGGATCAGATAAGCAGCCTTTGAAGGAGCAGCTTAAAGAGAAGGTAGCATAGTAGAAAGAGGGTTCAAAATTAGAACAGATACTGGCTAACTAGATGTTAATTCTGCTTTAGGTAAACAATTTCTCTGGCTATAGGTTCTTCTTCATCTATAAAATGAGAAGCTTTTTATTCAGTTTGGGAACGCCTTTAACATTTGTAAGTTGTTCATTTCATAGGTACCTGTTGAGAATATGTATATGCCAGGCTCAGTGCTGACCTCTAGGGACATGACAGTGAGCCAAATACACATGGTCTCTGCTCTCAAGGGACACAGACACAGATTGTAAATAAATTAATGTTCAAACGAATGTATGGTTACAAATACAATGACTGCTTTAAAAGAATACCACAGGGTACCATGAGAACATGTCATGGGTAAACCCACCCTGGTCAACGGAAGTGACATTTAACCAATCTAAAGGGTAAATAAGGAGAGCTGAGTCCTGGAGGAAGAACAGGTTGAACAGAGCTGAGATGGGAAGAAATTTAGTGAGTTGGTGAAACCAAAAGACCAGGAGAGCCGAAGCATAGTGAACAAGGGATAGATTAATAAAAGATGAGGTTCAAAAATACTGTCTTTTTTTTTTTTTTTAATACTATCTATCTCATACCAAGAGCCAATACTGTGCTCAAAGAAAACTGCAAGCATTTCCCTTCATCACAAGTAAACAAGTCTGGCCACTGTTATGTAACATTTATTTGGATATTCTAGCCTGTACAATAAAATGAGAAATAGGAATAAGCAGTATAACTTTAGAGGAAAGAGTCAAATGATCCATGATTATAGGCAAGAAATTGTATAGCAAGAAATTTCAAGAAAATCACACATACAAAAAGCTTGTTAGAACTCATCTGAAGTGGTTAGATTATATTTTCTTGCAGCATTCTTCCTGCGACCCTCCTATTTTCTAAAATTTCAAAGGCTTTATGCTCTGGGCTACAAATGAGTCTGTAGTCCGCCTGGCCTCAACTGTGGACCAAGGCATTCCTATATTACACTCAAGCCACAAATACCTTTCCCCAAGGCTTAGCCAGGATACTCACGTTTTATTGTTTTCTTGGTAGCTTCCTGTTGTGTCTGTGATGAGAGAAACAGAGTCCCAGTTACTGCCAGATGTGGGAGCTATTGTAACCTGTAAGGTAAGTCGGTCCTAACCTCACTACTTAGGATACCCACATCCAGTTCTGAAATCCACGATCATTGTAGACCTACACTGTTCAGTATGGTAGCTACTAGGCACATATGGCCATTTAAATTTAAGTAAATTAAAATTTAAAATTTATCAGTTCCGCTAGCCATATTTCAAGTGCTTAACAGCCACCTGTGGTTAGTGGTTGCCATATTGGTTTATCACAAAAAGTTTCACTGGAATTTGCTGGTCTAGAGATTTCTAGTATCTAGGAAACAGGGGCTCCAAAGGGTGCTAAGGAGGCCCATCTTTGAATATCTGAAGTGAGGCCTTTTTCTACAGAGAAGCAAAAGATAACTAGCATTCCTGTTACATGTAGGCTTTCAGGGTGTTTCGTGGGAAGTACACATGAATGCTGCACTGAGCAGTAGCTGTAGCCCATCATCCCACCCTCTGCCAGGTCACATGAACTTGGAGTTCTTAGTAACTGGAGAGGCAGTGATCCAGATATTATGCAGCAGCTGAAATGTAGACTTAAATTCCATCCACTGTATAGGCTTCTTAGTAGGATCCATTAAAGGTCTAGATTTACTATAATGTCCTGTGTCTGTCTATGTTAGACTTCTGTATTTTGCCAAAGTTGTATTGTGCTATTTCATTTGATTCCTGAAGTAACTCCATTGGCTAGAGTGGCTCTTAATTCCACTCTACATATGTCACTTACGCAGGGATAAGTAGGAGTTAACTTGTCTTAAATTCTATACTTAGTAGGTTGCTCGGACTAAAATCCTGGTAATTCCTAGTTTATTGCTGCCTCCTTGAGCTGACAGCTGCTAATACTCTAATGCTGATCTTCTCTCTGTTCTCTAGGTCTCTAGCATCAATTCACGCTTTGCCAAAGTACACATCCTGTATGTGGGGTCCACGCCGCTTAAAAACTCTTTTCGAGGAACTATCCGGTAAGAAGTATTCTTGTCTTCACATTTGTATCAGCACCTGGAATAAGTTTGGAATTTTTAGGAGCAATTGCAGTCCCCCTCCTGCTTATGTTTCTTCTCTTTGTACTTTGATTTGCCCCAGGTAGTGTTCTAAGAAAATACTGTAATACATGAGTTAGGACAAAAGGAAAATATTAATGAGATAGGGCTTAAGAATAAAGCAAAAAGAATTGAGCTAACCTAGAGATGAGCAGTCTGGATGATTCATGTCAAAGTAGAAAGCATTTTAGGAAGGATCTTTCTTTCTTGAATTCGATATGGATTAAACCCACGGATTGTAGGACAGTACAAAGGTTAGTGGATAAAATGGTAAATTTTTCTTCATGTGGATTCTTTGAGAAGGGACAGACAATTCTTATGAGCCAGGTTAATTTAACTTCTGAGGCCTTTTCTACCCTCAGGATTCTGTATGGTTCTATCTTGCTTCTGAAGTTCAGACTCTCCTGAGGCAGCAGAGTCCCTTACCCTTTCTTGCTAAATCTTACCAGCTTTTCTCTAATCAGAGGTAGTGATACTGCTGCTCTGTGTGATCCAAGAATATGAAATGTGGTTTTCTCCTCTCTGTGAGGCCTGCGGATGCTCCTCCACCTTGCTCCTCTGGGTGACAGCCGGGTCCTAATTATGACTTGATCTCTGCTCTTATAGCTCTTTATCTGCAAGGCATCTGCAGGATAATTCTTTCTCACAAATAATTAATCTTTCTGTTTTTTTTTTTTATAGCAAGGAAGATGTTCGAGCTACTGAAAAAGACAAGGTTGTTGGTTGGTTCTTTTTTTTTTTTTTTCTTTTTTGGCTTTAGGATTCTCAATCCTTTTAAATTATTCCAATGAATTTTTAAGATTGGTGGGAATGTGGAGTCCAAAGAATTTGAAGGTATTCTATACTGGAATTTATTTATCACTATTTCCTTAGACTTATTCTGGACCTGTTCAGAGCCACCTTTTGCCCAAGTCAGATTCCTGGTCAGGTTGCTGGATTCAGAATCTGTCATTTTTATGATGATGCGGTAGAAGCAATGAAAGTTGTTGGTTGACTTGAGCAACGCTGACTTCTACCTCCTGGGATTAGAAAGTAGACTGATTCTACCCAAGGGGTTCATAGTTTCCTGTAGACCTAATCTACAGCTTTCATTTAACACTCCTGGTCTTTCTTTACAGGTTGAAATTTATAAGAGTTTTCGCCCAGGTGACATTGTCTTGGCCAAAGTGGTATCCTTTATTCCCAGCAGACTTGTGATCCTTTGTCAAAAGAAAAAATGGAAGTAGAGAAGCAACTCAAGTGGCTATGGGAGGGAAGACTTATAGCCCTTCATTTTCCTTCACCAGTGTTACGTGACTAGATCTCCCTAGGTGACGCGCAATCCAACTACCTCCTGACCACGGCCGAAAATGAGCTAGGGGTGGTGGTGGCTCACAGCGAATCGGGTGAGTTGGGCCATGCTTCCGATGCTTGTCTTTTCCTGAATTCTGTGGTTTGGAATTAATCCATTATTTCCCTTCGTTTCCATTGTTTTATAATTATTTAGGAAGCAATGGGAACGTAGATACATACTGCTGAGGTTAGAATGATTCTCATATAAATCTAAGGAAAAGGGAATGGCTCTTACTTACCTCTCTGTAAGTCAGTGGAGTAAACAAGGTTTTTCTGCATGAGCGGAGGGTCACTAGGTACCTTGGTGACGTTTCAGTTCATACCCAGCTGAAAAGAGAAGGATCTCCAGCAAATATTTGGAGTACCAATTCCAACACCAGCTTTTCCCTTTTAGGTGTGCAGATGGTCCCCATCAGCTGGTGTGAGATGCAGTGCCCCAAGACCCACACTAAAGAATTCCGGAAAGTGGCCCGAGTTCAGCCCGAGTTCTTGCAAACCTAAGAAGCCATGTTTCTCCCCAAGGAGGCGGGTGAGCTGTGTCCAAGGGTACATGTATGAAAGTAGCAGTAAGGTGCCACTGTCCTTATCATACATCTAGGGTCTGCCAGCAACCAGCTCGAGAAAAGTCTGCCAGAAACTGACTCTGTAGGTGGAACGTTTTTCCCATGAACCTTTTGATGGATGTCATTCTCTTGAATGATAAATTTCTCTTGGGGGCTCCATAAACAAACTGTATAATGTTGGAAGTAGCCTGTTCTTTCCAACAGTCTTATAAATACATATTTTTGCTGTGACGGAGAAAGCAGTTTTATTAAAAGAATTTTATGGTTTCTGTTGTCTTGAGCAGGGAAAGGGGTCTAAACGGTGTCGTGGCTCTTGGAGCAGGGTTGGCTGGTGGCCTCTGAACTGACCTGCGTCAGGTGCACGCTTGCTCTGCACGGATCCTGCTCTCTCATCTCTTCAGAATTTTTAATGTCTTTTAAGAATTTCTGCTAATTGAGTACTTACTATGTGCCAGACACAGGCCAGGCACTCTTTATACATCCCCTGATTTAGCAAGATCGTGGTTTAGTGAACATTGTAGCACATATGTGGGGGTTCCGGTAGCACGTGAGCCATTCTGAAAGTTGCATGGTAACCCTGGAGTTACTGACAGAGTTCAGACTGCAGGAAGGGGGCGTGGCGCCAATGTGAGGAGGTCAGGAAAGGACTTGTGACGTTAGGTAAAAGGAATTAAAGAATTAGATAAATGCACTGAAGATACTCAAGGCAGAGAGAGGCCCTAGCAAAATGCAGAAACAAAAATGAAGACAAAAGTTTGAGGGGGAGGAGATGTGAGGGTTAGGGGTGGCTGCAGAGGGAGTGGTCGGACAGCAAACTGCGAGATGGCACCTCTCGAGCTATTGTTCAAGGGTCCCACGTCGTCTGTGTGCGTGGCTGCGGTTGAACGGTGAGCTTTGGAGTCCAGCCTCTAGTTCTAGTCCTGAGCAGGTTAGGTGGTTTTTATTATGTTTTTTTAATTAAAATTTTTATTCAGATAATGGTAGGTCCACCTGAAATTTTAAGAAATAAGACAGAGCCCTGGCCGGAGTGGCACAGTTGGTTGGGTGTTGTCCTGCAACCAAAAGGTCTTGGGTTCGATTCCCATTCCAGGCACATGCAGGGGTCGCAGGTTTGGTCCCCAGTCAGGGCGCGTGCAAGAGGCAGCCAGTCAGTGTTTCTGACGTGGATGCTTCTCTCCGTCTCTTTCTTCCTCCCTTCCCCTCTCTTTGGAATCAATAAAAAAAGAAAAAGGAAGTAATACAGAGAGATCCCTTGTTCATTTTGCCCAGTTTCCCACAATGGTAACATTTTGCAAAATTATGACAATCAGGATGTTGACATTGATATTTGAGCAGTTACTTTTATTTCTTTGTTTCCTCACATGAAACCGTCTGACCTCTTAGGACTGTTGTGAGGAAGAGATGCATAAAGTGCTCAGTGCGTGCCAATGGTGCTGTTACCTGTTATACATCTTGTTGCCTTCTGTGAGGAGTGCACTAAACTCAGGCCACGTGCTGGGCGCTTAGATACATTTACTTAATCAGTACCTTACTAATAGGTATTTTAAAACTTTAGTTTTTTTTTTACACAATACTGCAGAGAAAACACTCATCTTTTTGCGTGCCTGATTCTTTTACAAAACAGGTTTCTAGAAGTGGGATGCTGGGTCAGAGAATACACACGTTTTTAAAGATTTTATGTATTTTTAGAGAGAGGGGAAGGGAGGGAGAAAGAGAGGGAGAGAAACATCAATGTGTGAGAGAAACATCGATCCATTGCCTCTTGTATGCACCCTGACTGGGGACCCAACCAGCAACCGCGGGCATGTGCCCTGACAGGGAATCGAACCAGTGACCTTTCGCTTTGCGAGACGACCAACTGAGCAACGCTGGTCAAGGTGAGAATGTGCACATTTTCAGTGTTGGTTAGATTCTCCTATCGCCTTGCAGAAAGATGCTACCAATCGATTTTCTCAACAGTGTTACCCATTTTACTTACCGGGTTGGCCTAAAAGTCCATTTAGTTTTTTCCATAAAATCAAAGACATTTTTCATTTTCACCAGTAACTTTATTGTTTGGATATTTTCAGTATGTTGGCTATCTCCTGTTATTGTCCCCTAGTGAGTAGAGGCCAGGGTTGCTGCTAAACACTTCCAATGCATAAGACAGCTCCACAGCAAAGAATTATTTGGCCAGAATGTCAGTGGTACCAAGAAACTTCCCAAACCACTTCTGACACGTTTGATCAGTCACAGCACCTTCTCCATACACCGCACAAATCTTTTTTTTTATCAGTTGCATTTTTACCTTTCTTGAAATAATAAAGCGTAATATGCCGAAAATGTTGCGTATTTTCTTCCATCTTCAATATTAAAATGGCTGCACAAAAATTCACCAGTTTTGGTAAGTTTTTTTTCCTAATGCACGCTGATATGACAGCTGTCACAATATAATCTAACAAAATTATTTCGAATGAAGTTAAGGACAGCTAAGCACTACTTGAGCCATCGTACGGAAAAAACTACATGAACTTCTTGGCCAACCCAGTATCTTGGAACTTCACAGTGACCCTGGAAAGTAGCAACCGTTTCCACTTTGCAGAGATATAGACTAAGGCTTAGAAAAATTAACTGGCCGTGAGTCAGACATCAGGCGGCAGCACAGGACTCGTGCCCCGGCTGGCCCTGCTGCGCACCCCCGGCTCCCTCCTGTGCAGTGGTGCCTTTCACCAAATCCCGAGCAACCTGGGGCATGCGCTTAGAGGCCTTCCGTGTTGACGTTGTTTCATTGAGTGCTTGTCGTACATCATTTAGTCATTTAATAAATATATATTGAGCAGCTACTGTGCCCAGCACGGCACTGTTCAGGAACGAGGAGGTAAAGCAGTGAACATGATCGAATCCTTTCCTTGTTGAACTTACATTCCAGTGGGGGCAGACAGATAATAAGTAAACGAATAAAGAAATGTTACATGGTTTTTTTAAAGTGTCCTGAAGAAGAGCATTTGAAATAATTGAATAGTAGCCTTCCCTGATCTAGTGCAGACTAGGTCATAGGGTGTCACCTTAGCCCTCCAGTAGTGCATTACACGTTAGTTATGTCCCTGTCGCCCCCGCCAGCCTGAGCTTTTAGGGCGGGGTCCTCTTACCTGTCTTTGAACCTCCAGTTCCTGGCACTGTGACTAACACACAGCAAAAGCTCAATAAAAATGTTGATGTATACCCAGAGCTGACTGGACTGTGCCTAAACAGTGATGTTTAGTGATGGCGATGCTGATTTAAAATTGGTTCTAGAAATGAGGATGCTGTGCCTGGGAAAAGTGGTTTTCAGCCTGGATTAGGTGAACCTGAGAATTGCCTATAAAGCTCTAAAGGAGGGGCGGGCAGGGGGCAGCGGGAGGCAGGTGCCCTAGCTCTGCTTCCACATCTCATAGGGTGAACCCAGAGCAGGTGGTTAGGGTTGTTGGGGTTTTTCCAGCTCCGCAGGTGATTCTGATGTGCTAGCTAAGCAGCACTGTCTTAGAAGGATTGTAGTTGTCCTTAGTGGTAATAGTTAAATGACGCTGAATTTCTGTCATCTCTCACCCATGAGGCCGTTCTAGTGAGAGCCCCTTTTAAGTTGTGAGGAACGGAGGCTGCTGTAGGCTCGAGATGGCGGGACACAGAGTAACACTAATCCGAGACCACGTCTGACTTGGGTGAAGGGCGCTTGATCAAGCCAATTATCAACTTGGTCTAAGATTCGGTACAGGCCACGTAAACGAACGTCCCACCAGGCTGTTGGACACTTGTATCACCCAAGGTCTTCCTGGGGTTACTGTGTAGATCAAATAAACTGAACCTGTAAGGCCGGGTGCTCGGAAGTATTTAAATTTTAGATAAAGACCTTGATTTAGTTGAACTAACGTCTTCCACCTGGATTTAAGTATTTAGTATGCCTTCCGGCAAGTTTCTCCCTCCCTCTCGGCCTGTTTTCTGTAAACTGGGGACCTTTCGAGGCTGTCAGTACTGCACATCTTGTTTCGTGCCTCACCCAGTGGCTGCTACAGGGGAACTTCATTCTAGCTTAGCAGATGTTTCTTTCTTCCCAGAAGAGAAAGTTCTTCTGGACTGTCTTACATTCCAGCAGCCTTTTCAAAGGCCTGAGGGCAAGGAAATGTGAGCAATGCCTTCCCCAGTTGTGTTATAATTATTCTGCTGTATCGTCATTTTATGAGGTTACATGTGATTTTTGAGGATGTTAATTGACTGACAGGGTTAAAACTTCCAGGGCTGCCCTGGCTGGTGTGGCTCAGTGGATAGAGTGAAGGCCTGAGAACTGAAAGGTCCTGATTCCAGGCAGGGCACATGCCTGGGTTGCTGGCCAGGTCCCCACTTGGGAGTGAGGAAACCGATCTATGTTTCTCTCACACATTGATGTTTCTCTTTCTCCCTCTCCCCCCTCTGAAAATAAATAGAATCTTAAAAAATAAAAATTCTGGGGCCACAAAGAAAGGTGCAAAACAAGGCTGCAAGTTACTAATAGAAAAGGATTGGCTTTTTAAAAACTGGTCAAGCCTCTACCTTACTCTCAAGAGGGCACAGCAGTTTCAGAATCTGACTCTCCAGTCAAGGAGTATCTGATAACTAGCACCACTGAGCAAGAGAGCTCAGCCAGGAAGACCTGCCCACCCCCGCCCTCAGCTCTCCAGCTGAGGTGGAAAACCTAAGAAGATACACAACTTTGGACCAGGCTGTGTAGTCATAACTGGGTGTCCTGAAGCTCTTAATCTAACATACAAGAACTTGGGTGATGAGACATTTCAAGTCGAATGTTCACGCTGACTTCCTCAGACAAGAGAGATTACATACACATCACACAGAAGATATTGCACATGACTCCTTTATTATACTGATCTGGAAAAAAGATTTAGTAGTTATGCTCAAAATGTGTGCTGGGCCCAAGTGCAGGGCCAAGCAACTGGAACGTGATTCAGAAATCAGACACAGTGAAAGACACACCTGGACGTTATCGAGATACATTTCACGGCTGAGAAACAGTAAGGCAGGGGAGGGATTCTAAAACCCACGGCAGGACGGACTCCTACCCTGTACAAGGCAAGGAGCTTATCCCACCTTGACGTGAGGAATGGCCTATTTTGTGATGATCACATGTGGGAATTATTTCAACCGCCACTGGAAACCCCAGAAGGGTTTTTGTTTTGTTTTTTATATATATCTATATACGTTTTTTGTAAAAGTAAATGCAAAACATAAACATTCAGGATTGATCCCTATCTTCTGGAGCTGGCTTTTCTGGGGCCAGGGAGGAAATGTTAGTTTGAATCACCATGCATTCTTCCACTGGAATGACTAGAGCGCCCCGCCCTGCCCCCCCCCAGTCACCTGACTACAGGTTCTCTTGCCTCCTCATTGGTCATGCCTTAGCGTGGCTCCTCCCTATCTCCCTACTCAAGCAGGTCCTTAGTAATAAAAAAAAAAAAAAAAGCACTAGCTAAAACCAGAGTTTTACTACTCCTCCTGGACTCTCTTGAATAAGAGTCTTCTCTAAGCTTGGACTGAGGCCCCAGGCCCCAGAGTTGCCATTCTGACTAGACTGCATGAAGGGAGTGAGTGCAAGAGACAAAATGACTGAAACGAAATTAGGAGCCACTGGTCCCCATCTGCAGCTACAACTTAAGATGCCTACCAGATGTGGTCAGTGTGACATGTGCGCAGGAGAGATGCAGAGGAATGGGATGGGCAGGGAGGGTGTCCTTGGGAAGTGGTCTGCCTGCTCGCCTTCACTTCTTGGCCTTGCCCTGGGCAGCCACAGCCTCCATGGCTTTACGGACGGTCTCTTCATCCCCCAGGAACTGCATGGGCTTGATGGGCTTCAAGTTCTTGTCCAATTCATAGACAATGGGAATACCAGTTGGCAGGTTCAGCTCCATGATAGCCTCTTCAGAGAGACCTAAAAATGCCCACTATGATTAGCCAAGCAAGATAGGACTCTACAATACCCCTTCGATTTACTCTTTATCCTCCAGGTGACAAAGGGCCTTGGTAGGAATTAAAACAAGATGCCCTTTCTGAAATTTGAAGTAATAATCTGTATTATATAGATCAATCACCCAACGAGTGTCCCCAATACTTATTTCTCAGCCATTGAAAAGCAGGAAAAAGTATGAAAGTTATGTACCACGGATCTATCTCCCAAAGTGGGACCCAAAAGCACACAGTGGGGCAGGACTCAAATGTACTATGTAGTCCATCCAGTCTGCCAAAAAGCAGCACATCTGGCCTCTAGACCCTCAGGTGAGACAACTTCAGATGTGAATTGGAACCCTGGCCAGGTGGCTCCATTGATTGGAGCTTCATGCTGCTCACCAAAAGGTTGCAGGTTCAATCCCTAGTCAGGGCACTTACCAGTGGCAACTGATCAAAGTTTCTCTTACATCAACATTTGTGCGTATTTCTCTCTCCCTCCCCCCATTTCCTCTTTTGCTAACATCAATAAATATATCCTTGGGTGAGGATTTAAGAAAAAAAAAAAAAGATGCAAATTGAGATTTGTGTGTCAAATTGTGCCAGGCTGTGATTAAGGTATGATTAAGGAGGATTTTATCAGCAATTTCAACCGGCAATCCTAGCCTAGAGCTGGACATCTCAAACTCTAATGTGTATCAAATCACCTGGGTGATAGATGCATCCCCAGGGGATCTGGCCACCTCTGCTTCTCTAGAAGACTCTGAGAAGCAAGGGTACACGGTGTGTTTCCTCTAGGAATCAACCCAGATTATCTCTAAGGCTAACATATGCCCAGCCCCTTCCAGAAGGTTTCCTTCATACTAGGTAATTAAATCCCCGATTGTGGCAGTTCTGCTTATCCCTCTGGGAGGGCCCCTCAGAAAACCGTGCCTACCCTCCAGATGCTTGACAATGCCCCGGAGGCTGTTGCCATGGGCTGCAATCAGCACCCGTTTCCCCTCCTTGATCTGGGGAACTATTTCTTCATTCCAGAAGGGCAGAGCTCTGGCAATAGTGTCTTTCAGACTCTCACAGGAGGGGAGCTGATCTTCAGTGAGGTCTGCATACCTGCGATCCTAAACAACAACAACAAAAAAACCAATCCACGCTCTTCAGTTATCAGCAGTTGCATCTGCTCTGCCCATTCCTCACCTTGTATGGGGTCAAAGTGATAGGTAAAGGTCTCTCCCCCAGGGTGCAGAGTAAAGTGGAGAACTTGGGAAAGCGATAATTATTATCCTGCCCCTCTCTCCCCCATCACCAACTACTAGGAAAACTAACAGTTCAAAGAAACATAACTTAGAAAAGGAAAACGAGGGTCTTCCCAATTCATTCTATCTTACAGCTTTGGAAAGCCCTACCCTGTAGATGGGTTTTACAGAATATGGCAGTGGAGATACAACAAACAATCAATTACATCTTTTAACAAATGAAGGGTATTTCTTAGAGAAGGGGGATTATAATGAATTATTTTAACAAATTATAAGCGCAATGGGAGTAGGCTGCAGTAATAAAAGCTACAGAGAGCGAGGCCCAGACTCTCAATCCCTGGTCCTAGGTTGAGTGAGCCAGACCTCACACTGTACAGACTTGCACGTACCTTACTGATATTGCTGTAGAAGGGATGGTCAGGCTCCATCGGTGGTGGTGGGATATCATAGGAGCGCCTCCAGATCTTCACCTGGGCCTCGCCGTGCTTGGCGGCAGTTTCTGCTTTATTCAGACCCGTCAGACCGCCATAGTGCCGCTCATTGAGGCGCCAAGTCCTCACTACAGGCAGCCACATTTGGTCAATGGCATCCAGCACTGTCCAGAGAGTCCGAATTGCTCTCTTCTGCACTGAGGTGAAGCAGATGTCAAACTCATAGCCGGCATCTGGAAATTACAAGTTCAAAGTGGTAAGCTAATCAGGTTGACTCTGGAGTCAGAATTTTCTTACATATAATCTCCACACAGGTAGTCCAAATGAAAAATATTGGGATAAATATTCAATTTTGTATACTCCAGCAGGAAAAACTGTAATATTCTGCCTTCAGGGAAGATAAAATTCATCAACTTACATTATAGTTGATGACATACCTCCCAGTGGTTTCCCCAAAATGCGTCTAACCCAAGGTCTAAATGTACTGTCAACCAACTAACCTGCCATCTGTGCTGCCTATCCTAATCCCCAGAATGCTGTGCTTTAATTAAACACCTTTTAAGACTTTATTTTGGGCCCTGGCTGGTGTAGCTCAGTGGACTGAGTGCTGGCCTGTGAACCAAAGGGTTGCCATTTTGATTCCCAGTCAAGGCACAAGCCTGGGCTGCAGGCCTGGTCCCCAGTAGGAGCACATGAGAGGCAACCACACATTGATGTTTCCCCTCTCTTTCTCCCTCCCTTCCCCTCTCTCTAAAAATAAATAAAATCTTAAAAAAAAAAAAAAAGTTATTGGCCCAACCAGTAGGTTACAACGATTAATCTTACTTCATGTCTCATGAAAAGTTATTCTCCCTCAATCTTTAAGGGGGAATACGGTCCTGTTTTCTTCCATGAGGCTACAAAGCCTTCTTTGGAATTTAGCACACTTTCCTGGATATTGCCTCATATTGAGGTTGCCAACAGTCATTAATGAAATATTAAGTGAATTTTCCTGCCAGTCATTCAACTGAAAATGAGGTGAATAAGAACCACCCTGATGGGGGAAGAAAGGATTAATCACTAGGAAACCACCACCACCCACAAGGGAAGAGGACACAGCTCATCACTGAGCCTCAGGACAAGTCCTAATAGGCTCAGCTACCATCTCCTCCCTAACTTTAAGGGGAGGAAATGCGCCCCAATAAAAGGCTGAGTCACTGGGAAGCAACAACCCATAGTGCAAGTTTCAGCTCCCAAGCTGAAAAGCAACTGGTTATTTCACTGCAATTATTTCCACTCTCAATGGAATACAAAAATGGGATACACAGATAGGTCCCCAAGGAGAAAAGCAGTTCCCCTTAGGACTCTTTAACACAACTCTAAAGCCTCTTCCTTTAATTTGCCCATCAAACAAAGCATAGTCTGGGGTACTCCCAGGGATGGATTTGCGGGTGTGGTGTGGTGTGGACTCCATCCTCCCCCAGGATCAAGATTGCATGGGAAAACTCAGTTCTCACTAGCTTCCTCCTAGAATCAGATTCAAGAGTATGTAAACCCTACTATCACTTTTTAAAAAAGGTTTTATTTATTTTTAGAGAGAGGGGAAGGGAGGGAGGAAGTATCAATGTGCAGTTGCCTTTCATGCACCCCCCACTGGAGACCTGGCCAGCAACCCAGGCATGTGCCCTGACTGGGAATCGAACCAGCGACCCTTTGGTTCACAGGCCAGCACTCAATCCACTGAGCCACACCAGCCAGGGTGCTACTATCACTTAAAGCCCTGATGAACTTACTGTATTTATTTTAGGCCTTTTATATTATTAGATTATTCATAAAGATCTTCTGAATAATTCAGTTTTGCTTCTAATCTTTCGTTTTTTAATATAATCATCTGTGATGCCCATAGTAGGTATTAAAATTTTTAATGGGACTTTTTAAACTAATGCTACCTAAAAAATAAAACTAATGCTACCAGCATTTACTTAAAAACTGAAAGAGAGCCCTGGCTGGGTGTAGCTCAGTGGATTGAGCGCGGGCTGGGAACCAGAGGGTCCCAGTTTGATTCCCAGTCAGGGCACATGCCTGGGTTGCGGGCCAGGTCCCCATGAGGACCATGTGAGAGGCAACCATACATTGCTGTTTCTCTCCCTCTCTTTCTCCCTCCCTCCCCCTCTCTTTAAAAATAAAAAAAAATAAAATCTTAAAAAAAAAAAACTGAAAGAGTCTGTTATTTTAACATTACAAATTTAACCTTTTGATCAGTCTTAGAGCACAGCTACAATTTCTTTGCCATCAGCAAACCACCCCAGACCCACCCATACAGTTCTTCCTGCTGGGCAGCAGGAGAGAAAATGGCCTCCTTTACCAACACTTTGCTTTCCCCGCCTCTCTTAAACAGTATGAGGTCACCCCAGCCATCCCAAAGCATTCACACACCTGCAGCAAGATTACATTTCCCAGACTTTCCAAACCTTTGCTTTATTTCAAAAGGATCTACAGTGAAGGCAAGAAGCTAGAGAGGGCAACCTGAGGCCAAATAGCTGTTTCACATCAACCAGGCATCAGTGACCCTTTTAAATGACTGTTTCTTTGTCCAACGGTTAGAAGGGAGCAGAGCCAGACCTGGCCAAAGCACCTCCTCAGTCCAAAGATTCTTCCACTTGCTGGCAGCAGGGAATGCTCCCTTATTAGCATTTCAAAATCACAGACCTATCTGCCACAGGGGGCAACCCTGCCTAGGCAAGCTTATCTCACTGCCACTTCCACCTCTGCCCAGCGTCCTTGGCCAGCAGCCTACAAGTTCCTCACACCCACCGTGTTGCTCAACCCCAGAACTGAGGCCAAGGCACTGAACTAGGAATCAGATATGACCTTGGACAAGTCATCTTTCCAATCCTCACTATCCCAACTATAAAAGAGGGCCAGGTAAGGATGGTGGGGAGGAGCATAAAATCTGCATCCTTTATAGAGCTGTGGAGAGGATCGACGCCATTCATTCATTCATTCATTCAATTACATTTACGGATACACTTTGGGCACAGGATTTGTGGAATACTGCCGAGCAGCAAAGGCCTACACAAGAACGTGGATTTCATGGTTTCTGGATGCCTGCCGGATCCCCCAGCTCCGTGCCACTCCCTCCGCAGTGGGAGATAAGCGTGTGGCCCGTCGCTTCACAGGATCCACAGCAGCCTCTTAAGGCTTGGTTACAGATGCTGGAAGACACCGGGCATTCAATTTGACCACCCGTACCCAACTTACTAAATGCTCAGACTAGAAAGGAGAATTTCGCAAGGCGGTGTCGTGGAGAGAGCAACCTGCTGCGGGGCGCTTGCCCCGAGTCCACTTCCTGGCACGCGGCCCCTCACACTACTGGGTGACCTTGAGCAAGCCGACCCCCCCCCCCCGCCAACCCGGGCCCGCATTCTCAAGTGCAAAATAAAATGCTGGCGAGATAAAGTCCAAAGTCTCGGCCCTCTCCGGGAGGGTGCGGGGACATGCCAGTAGGTCCTGACCTAGGGGTGCCCGCTCGGGCCTTCGCATCCTCACCCACAACCCGGCCCGCTCCGCACCTCGCAGCGCCTGCCCGCCACGTTTCGCCTCTTCGTGCCCCGCCGGGCTCAGGTCAGCGTCGTACCAGCCGCTGAAGCGGTTCTCCAGGTTCCACGCACTCTCGCCGTGCCGGATCAGCACTAGCTTGTAAGCAGCCATGGCGGTGGTTCTGAGTGCGACGCAAACTGGGGCTCGCCGAGATTCCGGAGTGGCAGCCCGGCCCCGGCCCCCGGCCGCGCCTGCGCGCTAGCACCCCGCCGCCCGGCTCAACCACAGTTGCTCGTCCTAAATCTTTCCACTCGCTGGGAACCGCTGTTGCCCGCCGGGTGTGCGCATGCGTCCTGTGCCGGCGCTGCGGCCGCCACAGGGAGGGGGTGAACTGTCGTACGCCAGGGCGCATGCGGCCTCTGCCAACGGCCCCGCGTCCGCGGCAGCGGTCACGGAGCGCACGTAAGCGCCCTGGGCGGCGGGACCCTTGGGCGGTGCTGGGGCGTGCGTGCCGGCCGGAGTGTTCGAAAGCCAGCCTACCCTTCTAGTTAGGTATCATTCATAAGCCTTCCATTGTAATAGCCCTCGTCATTTGAATCGCTCTTAGCTCTGCCACACACAGAACTTGATTCAGTCACGAACCTTCACGCTTTCGTTCTATTTGCTCTGTATCTTTGGGCAGTTCGTGTAACTTCGCCCAGCCTCCTCTGTAAACGGACATCATAAATACTTAGCGCGTGCCCATTTACCTGGAAGATGCTCGGTAAATAGCTGTATTGAAGTCGTTTCAGTGGGCACTGATCTATTTTACACATTAGGAAGCGAGCTCTGACAGCTGGTTTCAAAACCATGCTCTTTAACGCAGAACTCTTTATCCCACATCTCCTAGTCTCTCTCAGCCTTTAGACCTCCTGGGTCTCCAACAGAGAAACAGGCCCTAGAACCCTTCAAATATTCCAGAAAGAGGAGAGCCTCTGCCTGTTCCTCCACCCAATCAACAGTTTAAATATGTGCTTCTGTGGACAGCTCTGTGCAGCCCATGTCACGATGAAATTGTGCTGTGTGCTATACTTTGACAGAGATTCTAGAAAAGTTTTTAACACACACGCATGAAGCAACTACTATGTGCCAGGCAGTGTTATAAGTGTTTTGCAAATGTTAACTCATTTACTCCTCAAATCCTCATAATGATCCTGTGAGGCAGGTTTTCCCATTACTGATAAGGAAACTGAGAGACGAGGTCACTTGTCCAAGGTTACAGGATCCGGGATTCAAGCCTAGGCTGGCTGGACTCCCAAATCCATGCGCACTCTTACCTGCTACTCTCTATGGCCTCCACATTTTAATCACTTCTTCACTTTGAAGAGTGGGAAGGATTTGAGAGGCAGAGAAAAAGATTCTTTGGGAACAACATGGACCAAAACACATAAGATTAGCTTGTAGATAAATCATCGTAACTGCTATTGTTGCTTTAGTGTGTCAAATTTTTTAATGTATTATCTCGACCCTCTAGCAATTCATATAATGTAGGGGCTGTTATAGCTCCATTCCACAGATGAGAAAACAGACCCAGCATAATAATTTATCCAAAGTTGCAGCTCAGAAGTGGATGAGAAACCAGGACTCTAACCACAATGTTCCAGGGCCTCTGTCCTCTGCAGCTGGGAAAAGATGGCCTTCCATGACTGGAGAGGTGACTGGGGTGAATCCAGCACTAACAGCTGTACCCAGAGCTCAAAAAACTCCAGGGCTGCAAAGCAGGAACTGTGTTGGAAGGACCCCATGTTCAAACTGCAGGTATGGCCCAAACGGGAGTCCTTAAAAGACTTCCTCTTAGGAAGTTCTCCCTCTGGTCATTCCTGCTGCTCAGTCATCCCAACCTGATGCCCAGGCCCTCCCAGAGAGAGCTTAACATTGGCTTTTTATTTTTTTAATATTTTATTTATTTATTTTTAGACAGAAGGGAAGGGAGGGAGGAAGAGAGGGAGAGAAACATCAATGTGTGGTTGCCTCCCACGTGGCCCCCACTGGGGACCCGGCCTGCAACCCAGACATGTGCCCTGACTGGGAATTGAACTGGCAACCCCCTGGTTCACAGCCCACGCTCAATCCACTGAGCTACACCAGCCAGGGCTTAACACTGGCTTTTTAGACCACACTTTTCGTCCTCTGCTTTGGCTCTAGTCCACGCTCCCAGTCTAACCCCTGCCATGTTCCTTTCTCCTCATCCTGCTCTCTGCTTCTATTCAAGGTTTCTATGCTTTTGTCTAGCTGGGTCTCACATTTCTGAAATAAATAGAAAGGGTGAGAAGGGAGAGATCTGACTTCAGATATATCTCTGTTTCTGGTTAACTGTAGGACCTAAGGAGGGTCACTCAACTTCTCCTCAGTTTTGCCTTCTGTAAACTGGGACAATAATCATATTTATAACCACCTAAAGCACTGTTGTGAGAAATAAATGAGATGTGTGTGAGAAGCACTCAGCGCTGTGCCTAGCAAATAGTCATAAATAACAATAAATATGTTATTCACATGTTAATAAGAAATATTATTAGCAGTGCGATCAATAAGGCAAAAAAGATTTAGCAAAGGGCACCGTTTCAGAAGGGTATGAGCCCTGGCTGGTGTGGCTCAGTGGACTGAGTGCCAGCCTATCACAACACCCTTCAGGTCGCCAGTTCAATTCTCAGTCAGGGAACATACCTGGGTTGCTGGCTGGGTCCCCAGTTGGGGGCATGCGAGAGGCAACAGATCAATGTATCTCTCACACATCCACGTTTCTCTCCCTCTCTTTCTCCCTCCCTTCCCATCTAAAAATAAAATAAAGTCTCAAAAAATAAATTAATTTTTTAAAAAATGGTGTGAATCTGGAGGTCCATGGACAGACTTCCATTCCAGCAGGATAGAAGAGGACA